>JASGAU010406593.1:0-11676 GCA_030220045.1 Australoheros facetus
TAACCATTTTTTCTCGTTTGTACATCTTACAGCTTACAAATATAGCTGATCTTTTTGACAAAATTACAGATTCTGTTTGACACCTAAATTAGTATGCTATATAAAAATCCACACATCATACATTCATGATTAGAAAAAGTAGGCTATATGAAATCAGAAAAGGGGGGGGGGGTGGAGGGAGGGAACTAAACAAAACACCACAGTACGCAATTTCAAACAAATCCAATTAGGAGGAAAGGGGAGTCGAGGTTTCACAAACGGAGTAATATGTCTTTCATCCCAAATCCAATATCAAAGTCCTCTGAGAGAAGTTTGCTGCTATTCCAAAATCATCAGTACAGTGAGGATATCGAGGAACAACAACAGTACTGTCACATAAGAAGAATCATTAAATCTCAGTCCGAAGTTAGAAACTAATACCTTGCGTTGGATTATAATGGATAGTTGATAAAAACTAAACTTTGCATTGCAAACTGTACATATTCCTTCATACCTCACAATCTCTTCCTCCTTTCACCAGTGCTGTCTTAAGGCTTAGTCCAAGGATTATGCAAATGCTTCCAAGCTTTTATGCCTTGCTATCTCAGCATGAGACATCCATCTACTTAAATTAGACATCTTTCTCACATCTGTAAGACAAAGTTGAACAGAACTGCATGAGGGAGCTGCCATTTGGATTTTGGGAAAGCAACAAAACCATTAAAAAAAAATGAATCTGCCACTCGGGATGCCTTTTTGACAGTCAAATGTTTTTTTGTTTGTTTTTTTTTGTCTTTATGTGTATAATAATCAAATCAGCACAGAGCAGCGTTTGTACGATGAGGATGGACTGAAAAGGCGCTGTTGTAAAAATACAGCTGGTCTGTCATTGCTTCAGTGACGGGTCCACCTTCACTGGTTAACCCGAATATCACCAGTGAAGTTCTGCTTTATACACAGTATTGCTAAATATTGAGCATTGCATTCGTTTTAATGAGAAGTTACTGTTTGACTTGCTACTTTTTTTTTCTCAAGTAGGATACATGTCTATTGGCATCACATTGTATCAAAAACCCAGATGACATGCTTTAAGCAAACCAGTGCTTAGAATTTTTTTTTTCTTTTTGAACTGTAGATAAGATAAATCTCTCCAGACGCCTGGATTATTACATGACAACATCTGCAAGCACTGATCTAATCATAACATCTAAATAGAAAACAAGACCGGGTTATTCTAAAACTCATTTTTGAACATTGGATCACAAAAAAAAAAAAGAAGAATGCATTTTATTCAGTCCAAAGCGCTCAAATGCCCCCCACCCACCCACTTTACTCTGGCTTTTCTCTTTACTAACAATGCACCAGAACTGTGGTCTGTGACACGGAGCTGGGAGGGACTTTGATATGTAAACTGCAGTAAAGCCATATGTGAGACAACCACTGAAAATACAAGATTTGGTATCTGTAGGATGTAAAAGAGCAAACAGAATTACAGGTGAGGGTAAACACACAGAAAATGATCATTTTGCACTTGAAAGATGAACTGTCATCATGATAAATAAATAGTCCTAAATTTGAACGATATTAAGTTTTATATACTGCCATAATATATTCTAATATATTCATAATTTCATAAAGACTTTACTATATGATTTGGTTTGTGCTGTCTTTCTAAATAATTACACATAATATATACCCGTGGAATGGATTTTTTTAGTCATCTGAGCACTTAAATTCCACCTAAAAATGAGGTTTCTAAGACCTGGCAGAAAGCTAGATGATGGACAGATGTGTCCATGACACACACACACACATACACACACACACACACACACACACACACACACACACACACACACACACACACACACCCTTGATGAATACTGACATTTTTGGAATGACTTTGAATCAAAATATGTATGGACACAAGTGTCCTACATAGAAAAAAGGGAGGCTCACAGCTAAAAGGTGCAGGAATGTGAAGGTTTGAACACTGCACGATGATCGATGCGCTAAAGGTAAAGATTTTCTTTACAGTGGCCTAAATGCAGTGCTGCTGCCATGTAAGCAACCCGCAGAAAGACTCTGAAGTACTTAACATAGTGTATGCATGTAAAACCTCCCTGTATGACAGTGTAAAAACACAATGTGAGTGCAAAGTGTCAAAAATAGATAATGTTCATACTTACATTGTGCCATTACACCATTCTAATTAATATTTAATGTCCACTGGCAGCAGTTTTATTACTTGCGCAGCATTAATGAGTACTTTAAGCACTTGCCCACAGGTTAAAACACAGATGTACACACTGCAGTAGGATATTGTAAAGTGTTATCATAGAAAAGTAAAGGTGTGAAAGGAGAACATGGAGGTATATGGTACTGAACAATCTGACAGGGTCAAACAGAGGTGAAACAGGGAGTTCTGGATGAGCCCGTTTTTTTTTTTTTCCCCCCTCCTTTTTTCAGCAGAACTTTCCCTCAGAGAGATGCCGTCAGTTTAATGTTTGGAAAATATTTCCCACGACTCTCATCCATCTTCACACGACTTGCCACTTTTCCAGTGTTTCACCTAAAAGAAAGTTCTTATCGGATACAAAAATCAAAACAGTCGATATATTTCCTTTTTGCTTTCCATACAGTTTTGCATTGAAAAATATGTTTTTGTTAATCTTTTTTTTTTTTGTTCCAGATGTCCTTATGTGGATCCAGAGCTTATTCCATCTGTAGCTACATGTGTTGGGCATCCATTATGTCCAAGTATTTGGCCTCAATGATATGAGGAAGCACATTGTTCCTAAAAAACAGAGCAGAGAGATCGTTCGTGTTAGTTGTTCCTTGTTGGACCAGAAAGAAAACATGAGGAAAAAAGAAGACCAAGCCTTTATCTTAGCAGATAAGACGGATCACTTTCTTATCAGTACTACCAGTCAGTAAGAGAGCATTTCTATAGCGGTTAATGTACAACTGTGCATCTGGTATTCTAAAACTAATACAGCTAACCTTTCATAACGTTATGTTTTTGTTGTATTTTATGGATCTATGGAAGGTGTTTCAATTATTTTCTCTATGCTTAACTTTCATGGGGATAAATGTTGTAGCACCTGGCAGTTAGCCAGAGTCTTTAACTCATGGATCTAACCTGACTATTACAATGCAGTTGGAAGGACGCAGTTGGGAGGGAAGTGAAAAAAAGTAAGTGAAAAGAACAGTGAATACTAAATTTGCACTCACCCGGTAACCTGAAGCACAACTGTACTGAATATTGATGCTGTATAGTGTCTCCAGCATACGTGTATAAGCAGCTGTTTGCTAACTTGCTAATAATATGACAACGTCTTTACAGCTTGTTGCACTGCCCTGGAGCACTCGTTCCCCACACAAACATCAACTGATACAGGTTTAACTCATGAAAGATGCATGCATAAACTCCAAGCCATCAGTGCATTTCTCCAGTGTGATCATTTCACAAATACCTGAAACACTTTTTTTTTTAAATTCAGGTATTTCAGGTGGGCTTTTATGCTATGCTTTAATTCTGTAACAATGAATGAATGTAATCAATTAATAACATTACAGTAAAAAAAAAAAAAACTCCATAAAATGTGTTTAAAGCTGATATAAAACTGATTAATATTTGGATAAGAAAATGTGCTTCTTAGACTTAAAAAAAAAAAAAAAAAAAAGTAAAACCAAATATTTTAAACTTTCTTTAAAGTTTGACAATTTTTCAAAATATTCAAAATATTCAGTTAGGGTCACATGCTTAACTGAGTGCCACACAGTTCTGCAACTGCGGTTTGCACGCAACATATTTAGCCATCATTTTTCCAGATGCATTTTTTTCTACATTAAGGCCCAGTTTCCCGTACAGGGATGAAGTCTAATCCTGGACTAAATATTTTTTCCTATTGTGGTCTTCATTGACTTTTTCCTTTTAGTCTAGGACCATGCTTAATCCATGAATGGGAAACCGGCCATAAATGTTTTAATATAGTTTAAAAACAGAATCCATTTTGTTGCCCATAATGAGACTGTTTAGAGCAATATGAGGATGTTATTACCTGCGTTCTGCTGAATGTCACCCTTGTTTAAAGCACTCGAGAAAACAGTTTTACGGGACAAAGTGGACATAGTCGTACCTGATTGGGATTAGGAGGATCATGACCAGAGGGAAGATCATTTTCATGTATGGTATCGGGTACATGCCAAACGTACACAGCACCAGCAGCTGCATCATCTGCAGGAAGGTGAAGTAGTGGATCTTCCTCTGGGGCACTTTGCGGATGTAGTGGGTAGGTGGGTAAGACGTCTGCAGGAGGTGAGAGGATCAAGGCAGATTAAAAAAAAAACAATCTCCCCTGTGGCTCTTCTTCCTCACTGTCCTCAGGTCTCCTGCAATCTTAACAAAATGACTAAGGGAAGTGGGCAGCGCACACACATCTAAGAAGTGCACTCTGGATTTTAAATCACAACATTTAGCATTCAGTGAATGCTTTCATACAATGTACAATAACTGTTTATAATATCACGGGTCTACTGTGTGACTGTATGTCACTGATACATGATGCAAGTTTAAAACTGCAGCAAAAACAAATTCAGCTCCACCAAATGATCTGGTGTCAGGTATCAGTCTTTCCAACCAAGAGTTAATAAATCAAAAATGACTGGATCCATCTGCCAAATATATTTATCTTCCAAATCTTGGTTAGTACCTGCAATCTCCCTCAAAACACGATTTTCTGAAATATATAAAACAACAGAGTGCAGAAAAAAGGCAAAAACGTGACATTTTATTTTATTTTGTCTGATAAGCTCATTATAAACTCAGAAATTGACACTTCTGCAGGCTTTCTAGGTGCTGAAGCTGAATAGTTTTGAGTCATTTCCTCATAGTGTCATTAGGTGGCGCCAGTGTGTGACATTACTAAACATGGGGAAAAATGGGAAGCCTCGTTTTACATCTTTACTGGGAGAGAAGGAAGGTTAAATCGGACACACAGGATAAACACACAAGGAAAACAATCAGCACTCTCTGTTAGCATTTTTACGCATCTGATAACAATACTAAAAATAATAATAATGTTAATTTATCAGCTCATCTGTCTTAATTCCCTGAAATTAAAACAAGCACAAAAATTATATTTGCAAATACATTTCATTCGTGTCTGGTCCTCCAGCACCGGGCACACAGTCAACTGTTTGATCTGCGGAGCCTTGCGATCAACATATGGACACGCACACACACATTTATCGACTTGCTCCTTCCAACACACACTTTCTCACCTGCTCCTTTAGAAGGAGAGCCATTCTGTCACACATCTGGTTTCCATCGATGGAGGTGAGGGCGATGTAGAGGAAGAGGCCATATAGGACAGGTTTGGGGATCCACTGCAGCGGCAGAGGCAACAGCAACACCGATACGCCAATGAAGATGTTGGCAGCCAGAGATGTCAGACGGGTCTCTTTAACCTGGACGATACTGAGGAGACGCACACAGCATACAAATGCACACAATAACATACAAATGAATGGCTACTGGAAAGCCCACAATTGTTTCATACAATGCAACAGACAATGTATTTTCTGGGATTTTGTTATCAGCATTCTAGCACGTTTTATTTGAAAAATCTGGAATTTTCTAGACCCACTTCCCAGAGTTTAAGGGACCTGAGCAGCAGTGAAAAACATGCTAGAATACCTTTTTTCACATAAACATTTAAATATATAATTAGCAGATCTTATGACAGATTTCTGCTACTGTTCATCTTCTGTTTTCATAAAAAAAGAAAGAAATTAACCAATCTTTAGCAGACACATGAAAACATGGAATGATCAGCCTTTATGTACGACCTGTCTGTTAATATGAACATCTCTTGATCCAAGCTGCATCACGAACACACACACACACACACACACCATATAATTAAAGGAATAAAATACAAAATAAGCGTTTTGCCTCCATATAGTTGATTTAAACATCTGCAGGGTATTTTGGACAAAGCAGGGAAACCCCCCGGGCTAATTGCATCAACAAAAGCTAATTGAAGTCGGGCGCTTGCAATCCTGCAGTCCAATTAATGAAAAATGATTGGAGGTGTCTGTTAGAACTACTCAACTTAAAATACATATAAGCGTTTTGAATTTGCCATTTAAAAAAAATTCAAATAGAGGTCTGACAAAGATCATTTTTTGATTTATATAAAGCTGGACAAGCTTATGACAGAACATATTTAAATATTAATCAGTCCACAATTAGACAAACCATCTGTCCAGCCGAGATGATCTCTGTTCATAATTCTGACACTCATATGTCACAGCACAGACGAGGCTGCATCTCCAAAGGAGAAAAACAAAACGTACACACCAAAGGTTTGTCAGTGAGCAACACGACCGGGAAAATGTTTTGTGGCCTGATGAAGCCTGAACTGTTTTGGGGAAGAAGCTGCAGCATTACATATGGTAATAAAAAAGGGCACTACATAAAGTACAGCAAAGTGCAGTTTAAGATGTTTTCTGAAGCTGGGAGCAGACAGCTCACCATCATTTTAAGGAAAGAATACATTTCTAAGTGTGTCAGGTTTGCTGTCCGTATGAAGCTCAATAGTAGTTGGATAATTTAAGTCAAGTTTTTAACCCTGAAATAAGTCTACAAGAAAAGGAACTCTAAGAAAGAAAATCCTCCTTTAGGCTCCTCTAATCAGTAATGGAGAAAACCAGGTCATTCCACCATCATATAGATTTGTTCCCACTGTAGGCAACATGAGGGGTTGCATCTGTGACCTTGGAATGACCTCATTTGGATTCAATCTGTGGAGCTGAAAACACATTTTTCTGTGTCATTTATATTTATTTCACTTCGTGTTCTTTATTCAGTCTCACCTGTTCAGTACTCAGTTAAGGCACTTCCTGATAATTTGCTCTTATATAAATAAACTAACTTACTTTAATGCTGGGTTTCCATTAGTATCTACTCAGCGCAGGTGGACTCGACACGATCTTGTTTTGTTTCCATTGCAATTGAGTACCACCTCGATGTGGGTGGAGTCGATATAGCAGCGTGGACAGTAGTCTCTTGATGTAATTTGTATGCGGCTCAAAACACAACACAACAATGGATGAGATAGAGGCAAGCTAACATAGCTAATGCCAGTTTAATATCATTATCATGCAGAAGTCCCCGTACATTGTTTTAATGGCTGAAGGTTATTGTTAAGTACTTATACCGCCGAACATGTCATAATCGACTCAGTGTACTTCAAAAGTGCCGCAGTTCGCGTACTTCTGGCAACAATTACCGTAATATCCCTATGTTGGTTGTGAAGTGCAGTTTCTCAGCTTTCAGAAACAATTTGAATTTTTCTGATAGGACAAACGGTCGCGTTATGACAAATTCAAAGTTCCTAAGATCAGCCGTGTTAACCAGCTGTTCACGGCTATCAGGGGCAGGTAACGGGTGCTTCAGCGGCGATCGCCCGGCAGTATAGGGTTATAATATGTATGCTGGGTGCATGTTTCAGATGGCTCTCATGTTGCAAAACTACGCTGCAAACTGTCGGGTCTAGGCATTCCGGTGACGACACTCCCTGGCATGCTGTTCTTCAGTGTCACATTTTCGGATCGCCTGGAACCCTGGCTGAGTGAGTACTAAAAAAGTACCTGGTACCACCTTCAGACCTTGCCAAATCGAGTCAATCAACGCTGGGTAGGTACTAATGGAAACGCAGCTTATGTAGTTCAACTTCAAAAACACTGAAAATGATAGAATTAAATGACAATTTTTCATACAGTCAGTGATATTATATCCCAAATTTCCCAGGAAATTTGGGATATTAATTTCTAGACATACAGACACTTTTAAAATTCCTGAATCACATACTTATTTCCAGCTTATATCTCTAATTAAATCTTCTGAACTTATACAAGGCTGTCCCCTAGTCTCCATTAATCATACTCAACTACTTTCTTCATCCCGAATATATGCAAACTATAATTTTGCAAATATCTGTGTGGCCAGACTGATGAACATAATCCTTTCATCTATTAAAAACTCCCTTACCTCTTCCACCCGGAGGGAAAATCTTTAGTTACATAGTAATCATGCAATCAGGGAAGGACAGGATACAGTAGCTCGGATGCAACTCAAAATTACAGTCACCACACACTCTGAAGACGACCTTTAATTAAGAATCTGATTAGCACTGGAAGTGAGAGGGTTGGTAACTCACGTCTCATAGAGGTGCCCCCCCTCGACGCGCTGCTCCACAAAAGCCAGCTGGCGCACATGGAGGGTGGAGTGGGGGAAGGCAGCATGCATCCAGGGCAACCCCAGCACTGACATTAGGATGTTAATGAGCCCAGAGAGCATCAGGTCCCAGTGATATGCAGTACCCTTCAACAATCTGAGGAGCAATGCAAATGTTACAGTCGACAACATGACGCAGCACAAAAACGGGTTAAAGCGGCTCACCTAAAGCCACATAAAGAAAACAAATGAGAAAGTACATTTTGTATGTAAATACAGTATATATACACCTAAGTTCAAAGGCACATACAAGAACACTGCCACACAAAACTGTTTAGAAGTGAGCACACGTGACAGTACTCTGCCTGCACTCTCCAACTACTAGTGCACTAAGCTAAAAGCACAAAGGGCATCTTTCTCCTAAGGTTAGCGATGCCCTTCGACGAACATCACTCACGTTTTGCCAACCTTTTTTCAGTGAACATAAAAGAAAAAATATCCTGTACATTTTTATAGATTCTTTCATGTTTTTACAGAAAGAAAAGCACAAACCAATATGTCACCGATGATGACATCATAAACCAAGCATGGCATTACTGTAACTTTATACAAAAAAAAAAAACAAGGCTGCGACCTTTACGATGCCACTAAACATTTTTTCTTCTGTTCCTGTTAGTGAGGGATCACTGCAGTGCATCATCTCTGCGATGGAGGGGGACTCTGTGTGTGTGCCTGTGTTTGTGTGCATCTTTTAGGGAAGGATTTAGCCTAAAACTGTAAAAATGCTGCCTGAAGGTAGACAGCAGTGGTTCTGTAAAGAAATATGAACACACTGATCGGGAGCTGTGCTTCCTGCACCGTGCCCTTGCACATGACATTGGCATCACTGCATGCTGTAAATTAGACTGCATCAAGAATTTAGGTCATCATGCATAAATCGAACAAAATGAAAGAATTTTATTGCTGAAGATGTCTTTGTTTTTATTTTCACTCAACAACCGTATATATAATTTTGCAAGCTCATGCTGAAGGCCTTAAAGTCTATTTTCATTTGTTGTCATATTTCTTTAAACAAATAAGACTGATGTAATCAAATATCTGTGTGGGTGGGGAAAAAGTTCAATTGCTTCCAAAAACATCTTACTTCTCTAGACAGAAAAAAAGATGTAAAGCAAAAAAAAAAAGCAATGGACTGGATGAAACAACGCAGAGAACAAAGCTGCAGCAGAAATAGCTACAGCTGTTTTTGCCCTTTTATTAATGACATATGAAGAAAAACAAGGTATAAACAAAGTGAACTCTGTTTACCACTTTTTTTTTTTAATCTCACAATGAGTCCCATTTTCAAATATTCTTTATTTTTTCAGGACTTTCAGCACTAGTGGATATTTGCCTTCTGGGGAATTCTTCCATATTTGAAGCAGACATTTAGATCCATTTAATCTCTGTCCAACAAATCTAAAAGCTAATGCCAGAAATTCCATCATTATAGATTTTCACTGTAGGGCTGCTAGATGGTTGATGGCTCTAAATTGGCCCATGCAATGCAAATTTAGAAGAACAGGGGAAAAGCTCACATTGTGTTTTGGCTCTAAGGCGTCTTCAGAGCTCTCTGACTGTGACAATTTGACTCAGATGTCAAGTTTCTGGCTCAGTTCATCTGCCCTCCCAAACAGACTACAAAATATCCAGTTGAAGAAAATTCCAAAGTGGGCGAGTAGATCCCTAAAAGTCTGCGGCAGCTTTCTCAGGGGGGTCACGTGAAGAGTGTTAGCCAAATAGTAGAATCAACTCAGCTTCCCTCCTTGGCATCATCATGCTATTTTCAGTAAAGACAGTTTTGCAATTGAGAAAAAAAGTCAAAAGTAACTGTCAGATGTCTGTATATCAGCCACATGTGAGAACCTACCTGTTTTCTGGTGCATTGGTCAGTGAAACGACAATGTTCTGGTCGATGAAGATGAGGAGGGCCAGGAGGAAGCCGAGGCCCATAGCGCTGACAACGTTCATGGGAGATAGGCGCTCAAACGGTGCCACATTGAAGACGGGCCGGTTATGAACTTTAAATACTGGAACTGTTCCAAAGGAAGAATACAGAAACAACTGATTTAATGTTTGTTTGTGGGTTTTTTTAAACAGTGCTTCTACATTCAACCATAACTCATGCCTGACTTTAGCCTATGACATAAACATCTGCTTCTGACAAGACTCTTGTACGTGTGAATGTACTGGAATTTATGAAGCATATTTCTTAAAGAATGTGTAAAATTCATTAGCATTACTCCTATCTCATCAGATTCCATCATCACAAACACAACTGTCTCTTAAGCTCAAGTAATGACTCATGTTTTCACACCAATAATCATAAGAGGATGGAATTTTTTTTCCAAATGCTGAATATATTATTTGGCACACTCTCCTGTCAAATGTGGTTGAATTGAGTACAGCTGGTTAAATTTAGGAAGGAATGACAATACAATAATGGTTCTATTATCTTATGACTTATTGTCTCTGGAGGTAAAGCACTTATATTTAAATTCATCTGAGGGTTTGGCACTGATCTCTTTTCTATGTCGACCTCTAGAGAACAGCTGCTGCCTTGGCAACAATGAATGGGGACACAAAATTATGCTAAACAATAGAGGATAAAAACTGAAAATCTCCAATGTGTTTTGGCCTGTGCCTTGATTGAGGAACATTAAAAGACAATAAAGGTGTTAAATAAGAGCAGCCTTGCAGTTAGAAATACTGTTTTGGAAGCAAACAGGTTATAAGTCTGTGCCCCTCAGCAGATTAGGATGTGTCCAAATCCCTTAAATATAATAATAATAATAATAATAATAATAATAATACCTTTAAGTTATAACACACTTTACATTAAAAAAAAAAAAAAACCTCAAAGTGCTACAAAACAAAAAACAATATAGCAAACAGTAAAAGTGTAAAAACACACTAAATAGCAGACCATGTAGATAAAATAGCTAAGAATTATGCACAAAGATTAAACGCTCTTATAAAAAGAAAAGTCTTTAAGCCCTTTCTAAAACTGTCCAAAGTTTGAGGCCCTCTCAGTTCAGATGGAAGCGAGTTCCATAGACGAGGGGCAGCCACACAGAAAGCCCGGCCACCCCATAGTCCGTAAATTTGTCCTTGGTACGATGAGAGAGTTTGTGTGAGCCGATCTGGAGGAGCGTGCCGTACATTTTTAAGAAAGAAGTTCTTTAAGATAAGAAGGGGCATTGCCATAAACACATTGATAAGTAAGAAGAGCAACCTTATAGTCAATCCTGTAAGAAACAGGAAGCCAGTGGAGGGACTGAAGAGTTGGTGTAATATGATCATATTTGCGAAGTCCCTTCAGTATCCGGGCCGCAGCATTTTGAATGTACTGGAGTTTCTGAAGACTCTTGTTGGGGATACCAACAAAGAGTGCATTACAGTAATCCAGTCTG
>JASGAU010406599.1:0-10928 GCA_030220045.1 Australoheros facetus
ATCTGCATGTCAGGATCTGGTTATTGTAGAGTACATTTATCATCACAGCAACAGTTACAAACATCGGTAGCTGTAAACACTCATAAAAACAGAAATAATACGCTGGTTTGATGCCTGTGCTCTAACATACGTGGAATATTTAACAGTTTAACATATATGATAGAAACTCATTGAAAAATGCACAGAATTTGGGGATCGAGTTCATAAGTTTGGATTTGTGTGTTTTCCTTGGAATCAGAATAATATTCAACAAAAAATAATCTTTTTCATTTTCGAAAATAAGTCCATACATAATATCCTTTTGACTGAAACCCTTTTGGCTTCAACCAATCATAACCATCCTGTCAGAAAGGTTCAGAATACATACAATGAAAAAATAAATGGTCTGTTGATTTGATATGATTATCATAAAAATACACAACTGTTGGTTTTGAAACCAAAATGCGAGTGCAACAAGTCACTGAACAGATATATTCCATTTAATATCTTAAAATGAATTTCTTTTGCTTTGGGGGCAATTGGAACTTTCAAGTATTTAGTCCATAAAATATAAATTGTGCTTTTGGGAAAGCTCTGTGAGATAGTTTTTGTGAGATGTGATGAAGACATTTGTGAGCGTTCTGTTTGAAGGCTGTGACTTCAGCCTCGGATTAAGATTACTGGAGGATGAGAACAGACAGGACTGGGGGGATGTTAAAGTGCGGTCAACTGACTGATGACCACATGCCTTTATCTATTCATTCTTTGTTGCACAGCAATCTTCCCCTGACAGTAACAAACTGTATCTCATGTTTATTGTTCCATGATGGTGTATTATGAGGGGTAAAGAAGTTTCCCATATAGAAGGACCTGCTGGTGAAAGAGAGGTCATTTAATAAGGAGTGTCTGAATCATGAAATCACACAAAAGTCAACAAAGGTCATCAGTGTTTAGAAAGGGTCTTGACCACTTCGGTTTCTGTTCATAAAATCAAAGTCAGTAGCTTTCAGGCCCCCTTCCTTATATTCCTTGGTTAACAATACTTTATGTGAGCTTTTTCTTTCTCCAAATACCATCAAAACTTACCTGAGTAAGTCTTTTGATGGCTCTGTTACAGATTACCATTGATATGATGTGTAGATACAATTTAAAATACCTTCTGTTTCAGTTAGAAAGATTCTACCTCGTAAGCTGATATCACGTAATGACCAAGAGTTGAGTTTGGACTGGCAGTTATCCATGACTTTCCCCACATTCCTATTTTCCCCTTCAACAGAATCTTTGGATACATGGACTCGTAAATATTTCTCAGTGGATTTTATAGGTATGCCTCTGTTAGACGAGTTTGATGAATTGGCATTAGCTCACATTTATTTAAATTCATACCTGAGGCTTTACAATGTATCATTTAACTGTTGGACGGACCAGTTAGTGTTTAGAAGAGCTTCATGGAAGCTGTGAAGCACACTGCTGGAAACATCCTGCTCTGAGGTACTTCAGCATTACAGTCACTGACTCAGCTATGAGCGCTGCATAAAGAGAGAAGATGATGTGAGGATATCCTTACTAAAGTTAAACATAAATTAGAAGATAATGTTCTGGAAAAAATTCAGATCCTGTATGCTGGAAACTTTTTAATAGAGTTAAATGTGTGGATACAACTGTAGAACAAAAACATGTTATTGGTAAGAACAGATTTAAAGAATATCAGCTGTTACAGCAGCAGCGTCTACATGTGTTATAGTATCGAGAACGGGCCAGACCAGTCCTACTGCTGAGCGCACTGGTTCTCCATACTGCTGTTAGAACTGACGTGGATCATCTCAACTGCTTTCTGTTTCCTCCTCCTCTCCTCTCGGTTATTCTGCTGCTGGTTCTCCACCGTCTCTTTCTCCTTACAGTCGCTTGAAGGAGAGCTGAGAACACAAACACATAAATACGATCCAGTTACCGCTCGCTCGGCACCTGATGTTACAGTTTTTGTCTCTATTTAGTCACCGAAACGATCATCAGACAAAGAAAAATCATTTGACAAAGTAAACAGAACATTTCCATTCAGCACCCTCCACAAATCTGGTTTTGTACAGTCGTTGATCCGTTGAGTAAGAACACCGCACGCTTCACCTTGGATCACAATAATCACAAAGTTTCACAATTCACCAGGAACCAGACAAAGACGCCCCCTCTCCCAGTCTTTACGTTCACTGCAGCAATATGACAGAACATGAAATGAAAGGAATACAACAAACAGCACAAAGTCCTTATGCAGGTGGTTTATTATTATAGTTACTAGACCTCATTACACCAAACTCACAATGTTACTGTGTTTTCCAAAACTTCAAACTACACGACAAACTGTAATAAATCAACTTTACCGTCACACTCTAAGGATGCCCGGGATTCTCCAGCTCACTTTTCCCATTGAGTTATTAGTTATTAATATTTCCCCCAGCCTGTCAGAGCTTTATCACTTCAACTACTGCCCTCTGCTATAAAAGAAAAAAAAAAAGTGGACTAAGCTTCCACTGCAACAGTAAAGAAAAAAATTCTACCTCAAAACTAACATAATATTAATGCATCTAAAAACATCTGGTTTAAACCCCTAAATCATTAACTACAAAATTCTACTGAGAGAGAAAAAAATAAATAAATCAAGAAACCCAAATTTGCCCCATCAATACAATAAAGCAAGAACCACACTGTGGACCAGAAGCACTGAACTCCCAACACTATTTCTCAGCACATCAGCAGAAATATCTAATTAAAAATATCCTAGTCTATTGTGAGTTACATCAACCAAATTATCACTGAACTGAGCTAAAGAATTTATTTATTTGTGGAACATTTTTAATCAAATGCTCAAATCCTTCTCAGGAAAAGACAACACTTCAGATTGTCTCTGACACTATTTTCCCAGAGAACTGACTGGACATAATTACTAATTTCACCTAAACTAAAACAACATGTGCAATAATCATTCATTTTTACTAAATGTATATTAATGTTTAGAGATTTTTGTTGTAGAGTATGTAGAGCACACAGCAAGTGAGGCACAATACATTTTATAGTGAAGCGAATGTTCCCAAAAACTCTTTTCTTCAGTTAAGCAGGGACTCACCAACAAATGGAACTTTAAGCTGTTCAACCAAAGGAAATGTTATTGAGTGACAAACTCCAGCTGACGTCTCCAGAAGGAAACAAAAAGATTAAAAAGAGGAATCACAACACGGGATATGATTGGAAAACTGTAGCTCTTTGACACCTAATCACAAAAAGCACTTGATTCACCATTTTGGATCAGTGCAGTCGGGCTGCAGCATGCAGGAGGAGCATCACTCATGTCACATATGGACATCAAGTAAAGATCAGTTAAATGAATGACTAACAAAAGACAGGAAATCAAAGTATTTTTATTTCATAAGCCAAATTCAAACTCAAAATCTCTCCTACAGTTTTTACCGGGATACAAAATAAATAAATAAATAAATAAATAAATAAATATGGTTCCAGCTGGCAGTGACGTACCAGAGAAAGACGTGAACTAGCTCAATGTCTGTGAGAAGCCAAGGCTAAAGCCAGAGCCACCTTCCCAAGCATCATCCTGGGAGCACAGGCCCCTGTACTGCTTCCCAGTGTTGACAGTACATACCTGGGGTTGGGAATCACAATAGGTTCGTTTCCACTGATCTTCACACACTTGGCAGGCCGCGGCTCAGCCTCTGGACCTGCAACAGTGAATGATACTTCTATCATTTAATGTCCTTGTAGAGAGAATATGGAAATGGTACTGAACTAAATTCCAAGTCTTGTTTTTATGTCACTGGGACTGATTCCCAGTCTACACACCTGCTGTGGAGCTCCGTGGAGGACATGTATCAGCCTCAGGGTCTGCAGTCTCAGAACCAGCTGCATCCGTCATCACAGCAACGACCTGCTCGGCCCTGCCGAGCGGCGTCTCCTCCAAGGACGGTGTGATGTCAACGGGAAGTTTCTCTTTCTTCCTCTTCTGGATGAGATTCTTCTTTGCCTCTGCAGGCAGAAATGGAAGAAAACAGCACACTTACAGAGCTGAAACAACACAGGCGCGCGATGGGCAAAGAGTGAGCTTGCTCTTCTACATACCTTTCGGCTCATATTTGTGTTGGAGCTCCTCAACTCGCAACTGCAACTTGATCTTGTCACTCTGAGCCTGCAGCAGGAAATGGAAATATCCAATCAAACAGCTCTACAAATGCTTTGTCCTTGTACAAAGCTCATTAAGTGTGCGACAGTCTCCAGACACTGTTCCATCAACCAGTTGCTATATTTGCATCTGTTTGCATGACTGAATACTGTTAATTTTCTTTAGCTTGGGGCTAAAAATCAGGATAATATGTAGCTAAATTTTGTCTCATTTGTTCTGCTTCCACTGCTGTCTGTGGTGGCATCCTGGTGCAATGCGAGGCCCAGAGAGCAGTCAACACTCACACATCAGGAAAGAAGCTACGCAGAGCACAACAGAGAACCAACAACCAGCACACACCTCGCTAGCTGCCCTTCATATGACAGGAAGAGGGAGCCACGGATGGAACCTACTGATGTGGTTGATGGGGGTAAAGGAGAGATTTACGCAACTGGTTAAAAAGCTCGACTCGAGCTGCAACATCCCAGGTAGAAAAGATTTTTTTGATTTTGATGTTATTATGTGACAGTACTGTGCAGGCTACTGTAGTTACTGCTGCTGTTAAACTAACCTGTTAAGCAGTTGTGTTATTTGCAAAACACATTTCATTTATGCTGTGTGTATTTCCATTCAGTATTTCCCCCAATAATTCCCAGAAATATCATCACAAATTTCCTTGAAATATCCTTGATATAATTTTGAGACTATATTGTTCACTGCTGTTGAGCATATGATGTATTAACAGATATTTCACATCGCCATTGTGACACAGCTGTGCGCTTTATTGTGCATTTAAATAATAATGTGAGTAAATAACCTAATAAATCAAATCAAATAACACTCAACAGCAAGCAAGTGTTTTACTGAATGTCGACTAATGTGAAAGAAATGCTGACTGAGAAACTGCACTTAGTTACTTAAGTTAGTGAAACACAGGCTGGGAAAGTGTGGCCGGCACAGCAGCCAGTCACCTGTTTGAGCAGCCGTTCAGATGTGAAGAGTTTCCTCTCGAGCTCCAGAGCTCTCTGACTCTCTGTCAAAGACTTCATCCTCTGAAGGGAAAGCTCGTCTCCCAGGCGCTCTGCATCCTTACTAAGAAACACACACACACACACACACACACACACACACACACACACACAGAGTTGTGTCTCCATCACGTCAAAGGAATTACACTGGAGACATGCTCCAAACACACAAGCACTTTCTACATCTAAGTGCTTTCTAACATTCACGCACACATTCCCACCCTGATGAACACATCGGGAGCAACTCGGAGTTCAGCATTTTGCCCAAGGATACTGGAGCAGCCAGGGATCGAACCACCAGCCTTCCTATTATTAGATGCCCTGCTCTATGGCACATCGACTCACTTCCAGCGTGTTTTTTCAAACTTTAAAATGTTTTACAGGTAAAAGCCTGAAACTTTCACCGGCTTTTCTTCCCATCATGATGTATCAGAATCTAATGTGGTTATTTATAGATACATCAAACAATATTGGCTAGTTAAATTATACACAATGTGTCACAACCTTTGACTGGTATTATACATATTAAAAAAGAAGAAGAAAGGTCAAGCAGTCCAGCAAAGTCGCATATTTTAGCACACTAACAGAAAAACTTCACACTGCAAAAGTGACAATTTCTGAATGTTACACAATAATGCAAAATAAAACATGTAGAATACTTTTTAAACATGGATTAGGCTCAGCAGAAGGCCCGTGCTCATTTGCTTTCAAAAGGATTTCTGCCACAAAACAGACTCAAACAGACTCCAGCTGAGTGAAGCGAGGTGCTGCCCTACACAGGAGAAGCAGCCAAACTCACACAGTGTTGCTGAGCTTCATTTTCAGCAGGTCGGTGTAGTACGTTTCATCCTGGCCATCACCGCCATCAGCTGTGCCTGGATTAGCTGGCTGAGACTTTAACAACATCTACACACACACACACACACACACACACACACACACACACACACACACACAGGATAGAAGACAATACGTGACTCGGTGCCTGAATCTAGGATGGGTATTAATTACATAGAGCTCAATATTCTCCACTCACTTTGTGTCTGAATATCGATGTCATGTATCATCTTTCACAAGTAAAATAGCTCAACAGGCTGGATTAAAGTTACGTGAGGGGCTTAGCTGAGCTCCCAGTCAGTCAGTGTGTATGTATACATGTAGTGAGCTATAGTTATTTTAGACTCCCACAGAGGTCTGATTAAAACTTGAACTCTCATAACAAGAAGGTTCCAACTTTCTGGAGGAAAGCCAGGATCTTAGATTTCATTATATGTCATATAATGACAGAAAAACATTAACCCTCTTCAGTGATAACACGAAACTCAAAATCATATTTTCTACAGTTTCTACATTTTCTGAGTAGTCTAAAGATGATGTTGGAGGCCAATTCAAGGATTTTGATAATCCCTAAATATTGTTTCCAGAGACATACACAGCTCAAAAAAATTAAAGGAACACTTTTTAAATCAGAGTTTAGCTTTACGTCAGTTAAACTTCTGGGATATTAATCTGGTCAGTTAAGTAGCAGAGGGGGTTGTTAATCAGTTTCAGCTGCTTTGCTTTTAATGAAAGGGCGGCAACAAGGAGAAAAACCCCAAAACAGGAATGGTTTCACAGGTGGAGGCCAATTACATTTTTCCCTCCTCATCGTTTCAGTTTTTTCACTAGTTTTGCATTTGGCTAGGGTCAGTGTCACTACTGGTAGTATGAGGTGATACCTGGACCCTAAAGAGGTTGCACAGGTAGTCCAACTCCTCCAGGCTGGCACATCAATACGTGCCACTGCCAGAAGGTTTGCTGTGTCTCAGCACAGTCTCAAGAGCATGGAGGAGATTCCAGGAGACAGGCAGTTACTCTAGAAGAGCTGGACAGGGCCGTAGAAGGTCCTTAACCCATCAGCAGAACCGGTATGTGCTTCTGCCAGAGCTACAAAATTACCTCCAGCAGGCCACCAATGTGAATGTCTCTGACCGAACAGTCAGAAACAAACTTCATGACGGTGGCCTGAGGGCCTAATGTCCTCTAGTGGGTTGTGTGCTCACCATGGAGCCTGATTGGCATTTGCCATATAATACCAGAACTGGCAGGTCCACCACTGGTGCCCTGAGTGTTTCACAGATGAGAGCAGGTTCACCCTGAGCATGTGTGACAGACGTGAAAGGATCTGGAGAAGATGTGGAGATTGTTATGCTGCCTGTAACATTGCTCAGTATGACCAGTTTGGTGGTGGGTCAGTGATGTGATCTGGTGAGGTATATCCATGGAGACATGTACAGACCTCTACAGGCTAGGCAACAGCACCCTGGCTGTCATTAGGTATCAGGATAAAATCCATGGACCCACTGTCAGACCCTATGTTGGTGCAGTGGGTCCTGGGTTCCTCCTGGTGCACAACAATGCCCGGCCTCATGTGGCATGAGTATGCAGGCAGTTCCTGGAGGATGAAGGAATTGATACCACTGACTGGCCCCCACACTTGCCTGACATAAATCCAATAGAACACCTCTGGGATTTTATGTTTTGATCCATCCGATACCTTCAGGTTGCACCTCAGACTGTCCAGGAGCTCAAATCTAGGAGATCCCTCAGGACACCATCCTGTGTCTCATTAGGAGCACCGATGTTGTCAGGCATGCATATCAGCACGTGGGGGCCCTACAGACTACTGAGTACCAATCAAATTTCTGCAAAATGGACTAGCCTCCCATATCATTTTTCATTTTTGGGGTGTCTTTGAATTCAGCCTCTGTACGTTGATCATTTTCATTTCTATCAAACGATGTGGCATAATTCTGTTTCTAATACATTACTTGGTCCATATCAGCACATATATCCAGCATGATTTTTTCCCCCATTGAGATCTGATGTGTTTCAAAGTGTTTAATTGTTTTGAGCAGTGTATATTTGAATAATTAAATACCTTACCTTGAGTGAAATTCAAAAGTTGCTGACTTAAAATGACTTATCAGTTTTTTCACAATATAAAGCCTTTATTTCCACCCATTCTGGATTGACAACCAACTACCAGAAATATAGGTATATCTGGGCCTGGCAGTTTGAAATTTGGACTTATAAATATACAAGTAATTGATAAAGGTTATGATGGCATCTCTGAATTGTCCGGTTGGATTTTTTCTAGTAAGTCGGAGCAACATTTGAAATAAATCTTTAAAAAAAAAAAAATTCTTTGTAAGATCTGTGAAACACACGTAAGTGAAAGGACAGATGTTAGTCTCTCTCACGAGCACTCTCCATTGTAATCACATGCATGTTACGTCAATGGTGGACAATAGATTTGATCCAACAGCCCTCATCATTTATGAAAATGAAGTCATTCTGCAAGTCAGGTCGCCATCATGTTTTTGTGAATCTTCTAGCAAGCAGCTTTTTAACCAACTGCACTGTCTCAGTTATTCTCTCACCTCCACCTTCTCCAGTCTCTGCAGTTTGGTCATCAGATTCTGGATCTCTCCGTTTTTCTCAGACAGCATCGACTGCAGTCTCTCCAGCTGAGCAGGGTCAGCCCTGGAACCGTGCAGCTGCATCAGAGTGGCTATCTGCACCTGCACAAAACACGCACGTCCATACTGTCACCAGCCAGTTCTACAGAACAGCAGACAATGTTTACGGCCAATGTACCATCACACAGTACCTTCATGCGCTGCATCTGCTGTTTGCTGAAGGCATGTATTTTCTGCAGTGACTGATACTGGACCTTCATACTGATGAGCTGTCTCTCCATCGCAGCCCGTTTATCCTCTAACTGCAGCACCACACAGACACAGTTAAATTTCTGCTGAGCTTTCAGGTTCACTTTAAAAACAGGTTCTTATCTGCAAAGCTCTGGACTTACAGAGAGCTACTCTCAAAGAAAGGTGTAATATAAGCTTTCCACAGACATTTTTTTTGCCTTCCTTACAGTTTTTTTGTTTTTTTTTTACCTCAGCAAACAGAGAGTTTCCTTTGCTGTTTGGATCCTGGGCCTGCTGAAGAACCTGATCCAACTGGATCTGCAGATCCCTGTTGGCCTCACGAGATTTCTGTCATTACAGAGACAAAGACATAACGAAACACACTGACTTTTTTTTAAAACTAAGCTGATGACTCTGTTGCTGTGGAAATCCACATTAAAATGTTACAGTGTAACTGTATGGGGGAAAATGCTCAGTGATGTGGTTAACTTACTGAAACAAACTAAAGTGATTATTATTTATACACCGAGCTCATTATTTTAAACTTTGGTTATGTTTAATGTAAGCGTCCACAATTGCAACAGTATGTAAATAAGAAACAATAACGGAAAAAAACAAAACAGGTAAATTAAATTTAAATAAGTAAAACAGCCTTTTATTAGCCATCATGAAGAAACCAAATTAAAAGTGTACACAATACAGAGACCAGCAGAAGGACCTCAACGTTTTACAGTTTTTATTTCAACTCCACAAATATGCTAACAAGCTTACCTCTAATGCATTAAACCAGGAGACGGCCTCTCTCTCCCTTTCCTCCTTCTCCTCTGTGATTCGCTCCAGCTGCCGCTGCAGGCTGCTGTTGGTCAGTTCCAGCTGCTGCTCCTTGTACTGAGATTCCTGCAGTTCCTGCTCCAGCTCATCCTGACAGACAAAACAGCACACTGTAAAAGAAGAGCTACAGTCGACACAGGCTCAGCTGTAAAGTTCACCCAAAGTCAGATTGATGTTTTGTTTTTTTTCTTCGTGCCTTTCGTGGCATTTATCCATCTAGATATTTCTGGTGTTAGCTGCCCTGTTTCAGCTGTGGAAATGTGTCTGCCCTAAAACACAATCAAAATAGATGGCACCGGCTTTGTGTTGCTCAAAGCACCAAAAACATCTGGACAAACTTTACAGCGTTGTCTCTATCTGTAAATTATGACCTTGCTAGTCAAAAAATAAATAAATCCACAAACCTTGATGTGAACAGCTTAACGCAGGAACTATTTTCTTGCTGCTCAACTAAGCCAAACAAACTTGCAGCTTGCAAACCTTTGTTCAGCTCAGGAAGGTGCCGATTAAAATCACGTCCTATCACACAGTCACAGTGAGAACGAGCCTTTTGTACAACTTTCCTTTGCACTCACCTTAATGTTCTCCAGCTCTGTGATCTTCAACTGCACCTCCATCATCTCAGACGTCATGGAACTCTGTGTGTGTTCATTTAGAGCTCGGAGCTCCTCCAGCTTGTTGTTCAGCGTCTCAGTCTGCATTTCCAGTTTGTGTTTCAGCTGTTTTTCATTCAGCTGGGACTCCTCCAGAGCAGACTGCAACCTCAGAATCTGAGACAACACAAACAAAAATCACAGCAATTATGGTTTAATTAACAACCCTCATCAGACAGAGGCGTGTGTAACTTGACTCTTCTTTGATACAAAAAAAAAACCACTCAAGGATTTGGGAGTTTACTGGTGAGTGTAAGCTACCACAGTGCATTTATCCAGATAAAGGGAGCAGGCACTGCAACACTGAAAACTCTGTAGGTTCAACATACTTCCACCCATTGATGTCACTCCACAGTACAGGTCTCACATTAGACCACACACTGCTGTACCTTGTTGTGAAGCTCACTGAGTGCCACACTATGAGTCCTCTCCAGATGCTCTTGTTGTTCTTGGAGCTGCCGTTTCTGCTGGTTCTTCACACACTCAAAGTCTGACTGCAGTGATTCCAGAATCCGAGTCTTCAGCTCCACTTCCTTCTGCAAGGAGTACTTGTCTTGCTCGAGAGCCTGTGGGGCACGCATCA
>JASGAU010406600.1:0-12734 GCA_030220045.1 Australoheros facetus
CACGCTGTATCTTCCTGTCCTGAGTGGTGCAGTTTCCATACCACACTGTGATGGAGTTTGTCAGGATGCTCTCCACTCTGCATCTGTAAACGTTACTGAGGAGCTTGGGGGATAATCCAAATTTCCTCAGCTTCCATAGGAATCTCTGTGGAGCCTTCTTGACAATCTGCACTGTGTTGTAGGTCCAAGTGAGATCTTCACTGATGTGAGTGCCGAGAAATTTGAAGGTCTTCTTCCCTGTTGAGGAAGCTGACTGAAAAGGTTTGCACAGTCTCACATTTTCAGGCTGCTTCATGAGTCCCTTGGAGGATGAAAATGGAGTTTCTGTTTATTCTGCTACACACCTTTTTAACAGTGAAACTGAAGGATGAGATGATTTGTGGATTTCACTGGAATAGAGGAAATGGAGCCTGTGGTTTCAGACACAAGTCCTTTGTTCAGCAGACGTCTTGTTTATGTCATCAGGAAACTTCACACAGCAGAGAAGCAACAAGGAATTCAGACAAAGAGCACAATGGGAATTCATGAGCAGCTTTTTCTGATTGTTGATTTATGATTTGCTCATTTAGTCCTTCTCTGATCACTTTGAGTGACACATCGGGCTGCAATAAACACTTGAAGGTATTTATCAGGAGTGTTTAGTCTCAAAGATACATCAAGTTATTGTTTAAGGGAGGTTCTCTGAGGTACTTTATCTCAGCTCTGTGCATGGATATGCTGTAAATGTTTATACATATTAGAATTAAGAAAGCATTAAATAAACTGTCACTCTCTCTGCCCACAAAATCACATATAAATATATTTTTTCTCCCTGCAGCTTCCAAACTGCTCAGATCCTCGTCATTCTCCACATTTCTCATTGAAAACACACCTCTCAAATATAATCACTGGGTTGTGATTAGAGCTGGTGGCCAAGAGAGGGCGCAGTTTAGTCATTTATTATATTTTTGAGCAAGTGTATCTGCTTGGCCTGGTGTTATATATCTCTCAGAGATGTGATGAAGACTTTGACTTCAGTCTGTCATTTGTCACACTGTGTTGCAGAAGCCAAAAAAATCCCCATGTGTTGTAAATATAGCTGTAACTGTGCCCAAAGAACAAGTTTGGTTAGAAACCAAGGTGTGATGAGTCTGTAAGTGAAGTGGGAGGAAGTAATATTTTGACAGCGTATCAATGAATAATTACAAAGTGGTTCTGAGTTGTACTGTGTGAGCACCAACATCACTGTGCAAAGTTTGTTTGTGTTTCCTCTTCATAGCAGTTTTATTCATCCAGAGAAAGTATCAACCCCTCTGTGACACTAAAAGGTGGCCATGAGTATCAAATGAAGGCACGTGTATCAGAGGAGGCAGAAAGCTGCAGTCCTGTACCATGAGTGTCATGTAGTATGCAGTGTCTGTTAATGACTGTTGTGGAATAAAGTGTAATTATGTGGTTAGATGTTGAGGTTAAAAGTTTTTGAATAAATATGTGACATGATTAAAAACTACCTCACCACTTACTACAAAATAAAATCGTTTATCATCTTTGATATTGATGGTAAATGGCCTAGTTCATATATAGCGCTTTTCTACTCAGAGCACTCAAAGTACTTATACAACAGGTTTTACATTTACCCATGCACACCCATCCATACAAGCACTTCCATATTAATTGAGCTAAGTGCTTTTAATTATCTACCATTCACACACATTGACACTCCAACGGGTGCGTCAGAGAGCAACTTGGGGTTAAGTATCTTGCCTAAGGATACATTGGCATGTAGCCTGGAGTAGCCAGGAATCGAACCTCTGACCTTCAGATCATTGGTGACCTGCTCTACCTACTGAGCTACAGCCCCATGAGGCAAATAATCAGATCTGATCTGTTTTCTTTAATCTCCTTGGTTTAGATCAGGGGTGCCCAAACCTTTTTAAAGAGGGGCCAGATTTGACAATGTGAAAGTGCCCGAGGGCCAACAGTCCCTGATGACATTATTTAAAAGAATAAAAGATGCATATAAATATTGTTATTTAATACTTTAATTTACTTGCAGCAGACAAACATGGAATAACCAAATGTAGAGCACAGAGCTCTGAATTTCCCATTGAAATTCATGAATTGTAAAATACTGCTGTGCAATTCTGATAACAGAGCAACAGGTAAGCTACTGACACTAATGTGAAGGCCACACAGGTACACAGGGCAGGACTGGCTCCAGAACAGTGGTAGACGTGTGTAAAATGTTATGTAGTCTCAAGCAGTTCTTGTTTAAGTTCAGAACAGAGAAAATCAGCACGCATAAACACGTGGAGCCAAACAAGCTGAACATACTCTATGTTCATCTCTGGAAACTTGATCTTATCCAGCTGCTGGTGTTGTGCCAAAAAGTGATTTCTGATGTTTTTATTTATTTTTGATGTATAATGTCTCTGCTTATTTTGGTAAGATGACTGTAGTCAACAGGATTTACGAAGGCCTTAAAATAAAATAATGACCTGTTCTGCAACTATCTTTATGAGTGTATTATTGTGTATAATTTATAATTCAGTCCTTTTTGGACACTTCAACTCTCTTTACAGAGCTGTGATCTTATATTTGTTGCAGCTTCTGCTGCCCCCTTGGCCAGATCTCTCTGGAAAAATGAGTTTTTTCCTAATAAAAAACGAACATATAAAAAACTTAGTGAACTTAGTGAAGTCCAACCATAGGGTGGAACATTGTATCTACACAAAACAGGGCATCTGTGGAGGAATTCAGCTTTCCAGGCTGTCTTAAAGAGTATCCAAAAGTCGCCGAAGTCACACAATATCACATCATTCAACCTTTTTCTTCTTGAAGTTTTGAAGCAGTTTGCAGACATCTGTTACACAACACTGCCTCCATGAGTTATAAAAAGAAATTGCATGCTGAGTTGTATTCAATCCTTGTGCCGGCAGGCCAAAAATAACACATTTATGGACAAGAGACACAGGCCATATAAAATCCTAGCTCGGACCGTGTTTGGCCTGCGGGCCATAGTTTGGACACTCCTGGTTTTTACTTTTCTTTTCCATTCAAACCAACATGGCTTTTGTGTTATACTGCCCCCTGTTGGTCTGACATGCTCTTGACAGTAGTTCAGTTTGGTGTTGACGTTTTCATGTGGACAAATATATTTTTTTTTGAATGGAAAAATCCCGACCTACAGCCAACTTTAGTCATTTCAGATCAGCCTCCAAGCTTTAATTTTATATAAAATTAGTGTTAAGAAGACCTTAATTTTATTTTCATTGGCTTGTAGGTCAGAGCATGACAGAAGACGCCACTGATGGAAACGCATGACTGACAGAAAATATTATGTATTTTTGTGTGAGTCCCTACGTTGCTACAGACTTATCTGCACTTAAACAAACTTCAATGATCTTTTTTCCCCCATCATGCAAAATTGAAATGAGTAAGAAAAAAAAAATCATCCTGACATTTCACCTCTGTTTTTGAGCTTGTACAAAGAATCTGCCAAATTATTGATTTTTTTTTTTAATGATTACAAATCACATTTCATACACTTTTGTTATAAAGGTCACCTTTGTTTGGTGCTGTCTCAGGATACAATCACATCATGACTTGCAACACGTAACGTTCAACTGCGTTGAACGTTACTGTTAGTTAGTTTCAGTTCAGCCACACTGAGTCATTTCCTGTGTTTAAATCTCAACTTCAAACCAGAATCCCACCACAAGGTGAGAACATTTACAGATCTATGCTGAGCTCAAACGAGCCTTTTCATTTTAGCACTGCATGAGAATATTTGAGCTAACAATCAAATTAAATATTTATGTTTTTATACATCCTGAAGGAAGAATTTCAAAATAATTCCTCTGATAATCAAAAAGAAAAAATTCATTCAAAAGACTTTACTGAAAGTACAGGTTCCAAAGCAGAAAAGTGATTATACTTATGATCCCTGATGAGTTAGAAAACCTGTGACCACTGAAACAAAATTAAATACATATGTGATTTCCATGATCTCATTAGCCTCAAAATGTTTATAAAAATAGCCGTGATAACCAGAACTGTTTCAGTTTAACACCTGTGTGATGGCCCAAATCTATGTTTATGGCGTCTCCTGCTTTACTTATTGCACCAGCTTGTCAGGGATGAGGCTGCACCTGAGAAGTGGGAGTAGCCAAGGGAATAAAGCCTGCTCTTTCAGTTCCTTCTGCTCCTCTCTCTCTGGGCGGCATCCGTTCCTCCACCATCATGCTGGCTTGTTATGTAGGTCATTTTGGACCTGGTGTCTTTGTTTAAAACTTCATATGTTTATCCTCATCCATGCACCACTGATGCTTGATACTGTTACACTTTACTACATGTCTAGTTATGCAAATTGGAAAAATTGTAGTCAGCTGGGTGTGGACTCTCCATGGATTGTTCCCAGTCTGAGCCAAACTGGTAACACCTGTGTCTAACTGCCTGTCTGCATCACGACTCCACGTGGAAAATAATTTGCAGAATGATTGAAAAACACGTCAGACTTCAGAAAGACGGAAAAGGATACATGAAGATCTGTGACCAAATATAGCAGGGGTGTCAAACTCAATCACAGGACGGGTCAAAATTGCAAACAAAATCTAAGTTGTGGACCAAACAGGATTAACCCCACAGTCTAAAACTGAAAATATTTTAATCAGCAATATGAATTTGAATGGGCAGCATGGTGGAGCAGTGGTTAGCACTGCTGCCTCACAGTTAGAATAGCATCTGGAAGGTCTCGGTTCAATTTGCATGTTCTCCCCGTGCTTGCGTGGGTTTCCTCCCACATTCCAAAGACATGCACTTACTGGGGTTGGGTTAATTGGCTACTCTAAATTGCCCATGAATGTGAGTGTGAAAGGTTGTTTGTCTCTCTGTGTTGGCCCTGTGACAGGCTGCCGACCTGTTCAGGGTGTACCCTGTCTCTCGTCCTATGACAGCTGGGATAGGCTCCAGCCCCCCGTGACCCTAAGCAGGATGAGTGGAAGCGGATGGATGAATTTGAATGGCCATAATACAGCAGCTTTTTCCTCAACACATTAAATAAAATATAATATTTTTCTTCAAAATAACATCAGCAAAAATTAGAACATTTCAAGTCATGAAAATCTGATTAAAAAAATGTGATATCAGAAACAAGAAACGACAAGCAATTTATTTTTCTCTCTTATTCCGTTTCTTTCTTACTTTCTATGAACTGACAGATTTCCTCAGGCAGCTCATCACACCTGTGTGATAAGTCACGTCAGCACATTCAGAAGCTATTTACTCCAGAAAATATTTAAACTGCCGGTAGTTTAAACCTTTTCCACTTATAAAGTTCGCTGTGTGTGTTACGGTGTTTGACATGTTCCTTCTTCAGGACTTTGCTGAGCAGCGTTTCCTGCTGTGTGACGCAGTGATGCACTGTCAGCTCTCCTGTGCAGGTCTTCTCCCACATCCATCCCACAATTTCACTCTTTTCCCAACACATCACAGGCGGGGAAAAAGAGACACACAGGTTTACCTCCGATGTCAGCAAACAGGTCCTTTGCTCCCCACCTGTTTCAAAGTTCACTTTTCTTTTGGCCATTTTTGGGGTTCAGGTTGGCTTAAATGTTGATGTAAACCGTGCTGACAGATGTTTTTATCCACTGATCAATGTGTCACTGGCAATGTGGGAAAATCGGTTAGTGCACAGGACTTGACCTGCACTGCAGCTGTTCCAGTGCATAGCGGGATTTCTAGTATAAGTGCGGGCTGTTAATCATAGCCATGTGAAATTACCTTGTGGGCCGAATCTGGCCGGCAGGCCTTGAGTCTGAACTAACTATAGGTTAGGTTATAAAACTGCAGCAGTAACCAGGAGGTACAGTACAGAACAACTTCTATTAGCCCTTACAAGAGCTGACTTTTTAAGATGATGCTGAGAACAATGCAATTTAAGTTTGACCACCACTGAAAAAGAGACACACAAGTACTTCAGACTGAAAAAACTGAGTTTCTTTGAACTGCATAACATCAACATGTACAGATGACATCCAAGAATAAAACAACTGCAGGACTAAACTTTGCTAAAGAAGATGATCAGAAGCTTGATGAATGCTGGGAGCACACTTTGGTCAATGAGAACAAAATAAATGTGTTCAGATGGGGTCCAGAACAGGAGCATCACTGTGAGTGCAGAGTCCTGGAGGGAGGAGAGTGATGACAAGAGGCTGAGTACAATACATGTTGGTGATGATATTTATAGATGGCACCATGAATGCCTGTGGATATACCAAAACACTGGCTGATAAGATGACTCCCAGTCTCCAGAGACCTGCCAGAAGAAAAATATTGCAGCATGATAATGATTCACAGGAAGCTGCAAAAATCCAAGAAGAGTTTTTAAAGAAGAAAATGGTGAAAATTGTGATCTGGCAAAATATGTCTCCTGACTTGAAGCAGCAGCACGCCTTTGTGTATCATAGAGAAAACAACACAACACGCTTCCGTGTTTGCAATGGACAGGAAATGTAAACCTGTCACCCACGGCTGCGCTCAAAGCTACAGGAGCTGTTTGAGGCTGGTGTGAAAGGGAACGAAGCACAGAGAGACCAATCAGAAGAAGTTGGAGAAAAACTCTGGTCTACACTAAATGTAGCTTCTGTTTGTTCTGCATTTCTTATTGTTCAAAGTTAAACTCTCTGAGATCAGTTGTGGGTCTGAGTGCAGCAGGGCTGGATGTGACCATGGGGCACTCTTTGCTCTGCATGATGGGGTTTTTCTGTAAGTTCACTTCTGACATTGTTTGAATGGCACCGATTAATGAAAATGTTTCTCATCTGTGAGAATTACAGTGTATCACTGCTTTAACCTGTTTACCTGAGAGCTTGAACAAAGCAGACTTGTGATTTTTGTGATTGTTTAAGCAAAATGTTTGATACACTGCTGCTTTCTGCATCACTTACAGTTACACACTGTGTTACAGTTGTTTTAGTTATTTTAGAGCCTGTTTGACAAACAGGAGCACAGAAAGTTGGTGATTACTGTTCATTTGAACATGATTCTTTAAACATAGCATCAAAATTTAATTTCTATTGATTTTGATTTTGTTACAAAATGCCTGATGAGGTTTTATTCATTATTTTAGTGCTCAGCACAGTCATCTATGGAAATGCTAAAGGTAAGAAATAATATTTTTTTATATATTTATCATTTTCTTCTTCCTCCTTTGTGATTTTACTGATTGTTTTCACCTGTTTCTCATTCCCAATAATGTGTAAATAGTCCCATTGTATCTTTTTATTGTCTTTGTCAACCTGCACCTGTGTATACTCACTTGTTTCCTGGTTTACTTTTTTCTTTATTTTAGACTGATCAGGTTAATCTAGCAACAATTGCTTATGTGTGAATCTCAGTTGCCATTTGCATATTTTGGTACATGTGCATTCAATCAGGTTTGTAAATGTGAAAATAAATGTAATGTAAGCGTGCACAGATATTAATGGCTGAAAAGTCTTGAAGTTTTGTCTGAAGCACTAAAAATACAGATGAGTAATCAGCTGCAACTCACCCAGCTTTTGAAAGAGGAGGTATTAGCATCATCTGATCAATCACATTGATTGCTGTACAGAAGTTGTGCCAAAAAGTAATTTCTCATATTTCTATATTTTTCATGTCAATTATGTTTGATTATATTGGTAAATAGTCTGTAGTCAACAGGATTCATTAAGGGCTTATATATAAAATAAAGAAATTACGTGTTTTGTAAGTATCTTTATGGGTCTGCATTGTTGTACAGACATTATAATCAATCCAGCCACTTAGAATATCTTTAAAGAACTGTGATGTTTTATTTGTTGCAATCATGTGCGCTGAGGCAGGAAGGTAGAGGACCCAAACTGTAGACTTCAGAGGTAAACTTAAACTCAAAACACAACTTTATTTGATGGCAGTCTACAGAGATAACAAAAGGCTACAGCAAAGAAGGTCAAGAGCAAAACACACCGGACAAAAGCAGAAAGTGCACAACTGGCTGGGAAGCCAACAATGAGGACACAACAAAGAATAGAGGAGGACACAAACAATAAATAGACGAGGTAATCAGGAAGCACAGCTGAAACTAAATACTGAGATGAGATAAAGAAAGTAAAATTAAATACCAGACATGAGAGGTAAGAGACTATCAAAATAAAACAGGAGGCCACAACACTGAGACCAGGACTTATTTAGACATGAGAACTTGACACAGAGAAATGGGAATATTGATCACTTTGATATTTGGTATTTACAGTTACTATTTTTATATCATGTATTAAAGTATATTAGTCACACATGCTGGAATAATGAACACTGTATGCTTAGGTTATTGGGGTAAAGGTAAGGCCTGTTATATCTATTACTCAAACATGTTAAGGCCTTGGTGGGACTCAGGAACATCTTTTGTTCACGTGACTTTGTCACCTCATAGCCTTATGACAGGTAGGCTCCAAAAGTGCAGTTCTGCAGACCCACCTGTGTTTTTGTGACATGAATTAGCAAGGGGATAAATTCTAGCTAAGTGGAGATGGTCTAAGAGGTGTTTTCATAGCAGAGGTTTTAATTGGGAGAAGATCCTTCATTATGACAACTGCCAGAGCTGCTGTAAACCATGGAAGTATCCTGGTGATGTACGTTTCTTCAGTACACGTGGGACGAGCTTTAGCACAGCCTCAACAGGTGATTGGTTTGCAAATTGTTTGCAGACAACAGGAAAAAATAAGTAAAGTTGCATCTAAAAATCTATATTTCTTACTGGTGCTCATCAGGTTACACAAAGACATTAGACGCTATTGACAAACGTCAGACCCTCCTGCTCCCTCCTGATAGGATGTCACTATTTTTATTTCACTTTTTAATTTGCTTTGAACTGTATTTATATTTCCTACATTTGTCACTTTTCCTGATCCCTCTCCTTTCACAGAGGGATCTTGTAGGAATGGTGACCCTATTTTTTGGAGATCTGATTGGTCAAGATTTCATACCTGCTCATTTCTAATCTGTAGAATGATCAGCATAGGTAACCGTGGCGATGTAAAAAGTGAACCACCTTTATAGTACAGAAAACTCAGGGTTAACCCCAAAGTTACCTGATAAGACAAAGTCCTGCTTTGTAGTACAGGCCTCTGGTCACGCTCAGCTCTTCACCTCCTTTTAGACTCACAGTTGCACAGACGGGAAGAAATAAAACTGCTGATGAGACAGTTGTGTGTTTCTCATCAGTTTTTCATTCGTTTTGTATCCTGTGATGTTTGGTGTTATAAACAGGATTGTAGTGATGCTGCATCCTAACTGGCCTCAGATATACACGGGTGACACAATCAACCTCAGATGTGAGGTCCAAGGAGGTGAAGACAAGAAACAGAAATATGAATGGAAATGATCCCATCCATCTTGGGATGATACTCCAACATCCAGTGAATACAGGATCAGCAGTGTTTCCGAGTCCCACAGTGGAGATTACAGATGTAGGGGTAGAAGGGACTGAGTGGAGTGCTGCATTCAAACTGACAAACTGATGGTGTCATGTTAGTTGAGCTACTGTCTATGATCCAGGCTGAAAATTCATGTTTTAATGAGTATGTTTTTCACCAACACCAAGTCTAATGTGTCACATGCAAGGTCACTAAATGTCTGTTTGGTGCCTGGAGCCAAATTACTGAGCAAGTCACTTTTTTTTAAATTTCGCTCTAAACTCCAGGGCATCAAACTCAGAGCCACACTGAGATCAGAGGAAAATCACAGCAGCAGTTTCTCAGTTTGTTCATCTTTAAACTGCCAAACCAAATATTATGAATTTTGGGAAAACGAAAAACTCAGTCAGTTTGACTCTGAATGAAGATTTATTTCTGTAAACTGAACTCAGAAAAATACTTTTACAAAGTTTTGCTTTGCCGGTCTTGTTTTGACTTCATTTGACATGAAGACTTTGACCATTTATGAACTCTTATTCACTTTATGAGAGCTAACTCAAACTTCACGAATTATATGTTCATAAATACAGAAAAATGTAAATGCAAAGATGTAGAAATAAGTAAATAGTGGGATATTTGACTATAAAACTTGAAAATCTGAGAAACTGAAGTTATTTACATGATATTGTGCGTTTATGTGTTAATGTTCAATTTCACAGTTTAGATTTGTGCACACCTGGTTTTTTTTCAGACACTCTGCTGGTTTATTCTAAATATCAGCAAATTATCTGGCTTAATTTGTGAAATTGTCACTGTGATGCAAAAATATGACGACCATTCACAAGAGCAATAAAAACCAGAAGAGCTTTATAATGATTTTATGTTTCTGTAAATCTGCTAATGAGATATTTTTGTTTGAACAGCTCGTCTTAAGCCCACTGTGATCCTGCAGTCATCCTGGACTCAGATATTCAGCGGTGAGACAGTCACTGTCAGATGTGAGATTCAGGGAGGTGAAGGAACTCAATGGACGTATGAATGGAGTCCAGCCAAGCTAAACACACCTCCAACATCCAATGAATACAGAATCAGCAGCGCTACTGAGTCTGACAGTGGAGGATACAGATGTCAGGGCAGAAAAGGCTATTATTGGACAAAGTGGAGCTATACCATCACACTGAGAGTATTACGTAAGTTTGACATATTTCACTCATTTTAATTTATATTCCACAATATTTCATCCAAAAACATAACAAAATTCTTGGTCTTTGAACAATACTAAAAGTTTATTTTTTAGTTCAGTAATAAAAGTGTAAAACAGCTTTAAAATATACAGTAATCAGTCAGAGTGAAACATCTGGAAAAGATTTTATTAGTTTCATGAAAAGTTTAATTCAAATGTAATTATCTCAGTTTCTTCACCTCAGTGGCTGCAAATGTGGAGTTTATCATTGCAGCTCAGTTACTTCTCTGTTCCTTAACATTTACTTACTTTTATTAGAAGGATTTCCCCATTTTTATTTCACTGTTTAATTTCCTTTGAACTGTCTTTATATTTACTACATTTGTCACTTTTGTTTTATTCTGTTAAAGCACTTTGAAATGCAGATTTTTGAAAGTGCTATATACTGTAAAGCTGTTATTTCCTGTCTAGCTGGCTGGGACCCAACATGAAAAAAAGCATCCATTTTCATCAAATGACAAGCATATACAACTTTTCAATAATGAATAGATGCTTTTATATTATTCCTCTGATTTACAATCACAGGAGTGAGGCCAAAATAAGAAACACACAGAAGTGTCTACTACAGATTGAGATCACCTCAGTTAGTTCTCTTTCTGGAACAGAAAACTTTTCTGCCCTCAGTTAACTGTTCTGTAATTAACCTAGACCGCAAGCTAAACATTAATGGATTCAGCAATGACGAGACACTGTGACCTGGTCTTTTGGTCTTTACTGAGACCCATTTTTTACTGTAAAACTGTAACAAAAAAGAAAATCGAGGTTATAAATAAGAGGTTTGTCATAACACAAATTCACATCCATAAACATACTGTCACAAGTCATTACACAAATAAACTAATAAACGAACATTCACATGCCCTTTAGCCAAAACTAGGATAGACAGAACTAAAGGCTAGTAGCATTAGCTTATTCTCACTTAAACTAGGAAACTGGTCTATAAGCAGAATGATACAAGAAACTACAATCAAACAGACAAAACTGTCACGTCTCGGAGAAGGAGGGGACACAACAGCGTTAAGATATGACAGTGAGTTTTATTGATTGTGCGAGGAGGGAGGAGGTTCCTGAATAGTTAGGAGCTGAGACTGGGTGGTAGCTGGCGGTGCGATGTCCGCAGGAGGGAAATCCGAAAGGGGGAGAGCGATGGCTGGGAGGAGTGATGAGCAGGCAGACTGGGGAGAGCTCCGTGAGGCAGGATGGCTGGGGGTGTGGGAGACGAGAAGATCAGGCGGCGAGCCAACGATGGGAAACAGGTGCAGGATTTCCACAGGTGAATCTAGAGCGAGGAGCACAAGACAGGTAAGAAGTAGCACGAGAAAAACAGTTGAGCAACAAAGGAGCAGGTACACTGACGGTAGCTTAGTCAATGATCCAGCGATGACTGACGGTCCGCTGTCTGCTTAAGAAGCCAGTCTGATGGCAAATGCCGCGCAGGTGTGGAGTAGCGTCGCTGAGTCCCAGCCCAAGAGGGAGGAGCCCTCGGTGGTCACTGCCTTGAAACCATGACGCCAGTCCCCAGGCACACCCACACCCAGTTCCACCCCAAAATCCCTCAAGGCATGACAAAAACACTACCTAACAGAAGACAAACTATTGTGCAGTTATACACTTGCAGATTATGAATTGCCAAGGCTCACAGATGATATTAAGATCTGTTTTCTCCTCGAATGCTTGAGCATTACATAACTGCTTCTCTAACCTCCTTGCTGCTTTTGCCATTAGCCCTTAGATTGCACTATTATTCATTATCAAAAGCTTAAAAACACAACAAATGTAGCAAGGCTGACCTGTTGTGTCACAAAAGTGAATTTAAATGTTGACCAACACACCTTGCTGCAAGTGTGAGGGACAGAACACATTGTGTTCTGATTTACCAGCAGCTTATAATCAACATCTTCCTGCTGTCACCGAATGTCCAGTCAATCATTTCCTCTCTAGCAGAGGTCATTGATTACAGAGACAAGCAGACAAGCAGGTGTGTGAAGTGTCAGGAAAACTCTGTGCTAGTGGCCTGTATGGAACACACACACACACACACACACACACACACACACACACACACACACACACACACACAC
>JASGAU010406601.1:0-14529 GCA_030220045.1 Australoheros facetus
ATTTTGGAATTGTTGCATCACAAGAAAATTTTGGAAAGACTGTAATAACTTTATAAATTGTAATATTGATTCTAAATTTTCACTAAGGTATGAACATATTATTTTTGGTTTTCATGGAAAGAATACAAATGTAAACAAAAGACTAACAATTAATCTAATTATTATATTTGGCAAATTTCATATCCACAAATGTAAATTTTCTTCATCTTCCCCCACTTTTTTACAGTTCTGGTTAAGGAAATAGAATTGAACTTATCCTCTATTTACAAGAGTACAAATAAAAAAGCTATAAAGACTTGAATGTTGCAAGAATGTTGCAAGTCACTAAATGTTTTTAATTTATCGTAATCTTTATAATATCTGCTTTTTGTTTTTGTGCCACTGTATTTACTCCAGAAGCCTATACCCCTGGCATATTTTATTTCTCTTCCTGTGTTCTGTTCCTCATTCTATCCTTGTTTTTCCTTTGTTAACAAGTTGTTTCCTTAATTTAAAAAAAGAAAGAAAAAAAAGGTTTTAACAAAAAAAAAAAAAAACAATAGAAGGCTAGACCCTCCCTTTTTGATTGATACCTCATTCGGCCAATCACATTAAGAAATTGGTTTTCCAGAGCCAATAATAACCAGGGGGCATCACTTAGCTTTTCTGTTGAGTTTGGTGCAGCAAGTTACACGATTGGCTGAATCAGGCGTCAATCAAAATAGGAGGGTCTAGCCTGTCATGTACAATACTCTACATCCGTCCCGCTTACGGGACGTGGCTGTCCACTGAAGAAAGCCTCGATCCCTGAGGGGAGAGAAGGTAGAGACTTGAGGCTCCAGCATAGCACGAGCAGTTCAGAAACAATTTGAAATGAGAAAAAAAAGCAATTTATTAACTGACTAAGTCGTGTTTTAGACTGCTTATTGCTAACGGATGTATTCTGACCCAAAGTGCAGCCGTGACCGGTTCTGAATGACGGCTTTACAGCAGACAGCCGCACGAGTTCTTGCCGGTACTGCTTACCGGCGCAGAATCTTTTAGTGGTACGCAGTACCGGACCGTACCGGCTTACTTTCACCCCTGCCTATAATAAGTACTAGCATGCTGACTGCTACATAGAAATTTGTTTTCTGAAATGTGTATTTGCTGCATCACTGTGTAATATAAGGTAACAGTGATGATCATAATGTGAGAACATGGAACAAGTCTTTTTTGAATGCTGTGAAAAAGCATGTGTAGGTGTTTGTGTTTTAATTTGTTTTGCTTATGGAACCCTTGCTAAAGGATATTTTCCTGAAAATGGTAACCTTGACGTATTCCCTTGGCATCTCTGAAGGTATTCTGAGATACTACTTTTCTGTTGCTCTGAATATAAAGGGCAGTGGGTTGGGGGTATTATAAAGTGCAGATGAGATGCTAAGGTAAGACTGTATGTGGGTGGTTGGCTCTCAGGTTGAGAGTTTTTCTGGAAGCTATGGAGGTCACAGTAGAAAGCTGCAGTAAATATGTTCTGTACCAACACAGTGTTGGTAGTAAAATCCTCCTCTGCTCACTCTAGGAGGATACAATTTTTTTTTTTCACTGAAGCTTACTTAACCCATCCCACATGCCTTATCTAAAAACATCCAAGCCACTATTTACCATTCAGTTCAGTTTAAATCTCCAAATTAGGACACAAGTCGTCTTAAGGCACTTTACATATGCAAGTTCAGTAGACTCTAAAACAATATATTGAGAAAAACCAATGACTGATGATTTTAAAAACTTGGAGTTTGAGTTCACATTTGATCCACCAAATCTGCAAATGTGTTTTTTGTACAATGCCATGCACTGAGAAATTTTGACTGTCTGATTGTTTCACAGTTGCATCCTTCATAGTGTAGAAAATGAGTTTTTATGAAGTTTCATGAGGTTCATGGTATATGTTTGTCTTTACTAAATGTACATTTATTTCCCTGAGAAATTTGTCTGGAAAATAACATAACTGATTAAAAATACAGAAGCTTATAATGTTCCGTGTCATCATGACCTTTGTATTCTGACTGTACACTGATGAAGACTACACAATGATAGAAACGGAGACTTCGAGGTCACCCTGTTGTTGAATTTCTCTGTTTTCCACATTCTGTTTTGTAAATGATGTAATCAAGACTGATATGCTGTGACTATATGAAAATGTAAGTTGAACTAGAAAGTGCCAGTACTTCATGTCATCTTATGGCATGCAGTCCTGACCCAGATATCTGAACTGTTTGAAATGGCTTTATTAAATTTAATATTTGGACTCCTTATTCCTGTTTGGTGTCAATTCCTGTTCGATAAACGAACACGCAGAAACCTAAAGGCTTAAACAGCAACAAACACATACACTTATTATTTAAATTCCTTCAATAGCCTGACTGTAGATTGTTGCACCACAGATTAATAAAACACCACTAAGATTGTCATTTACTTTTTGTTTTTTGTTTCTTTTTGCAGCTATTGGAAGAAATACTTCAGTCAAGAGTTTTTAGGAACTTAAAACACCAGGATCTAAGCAATTAAATGATGAACTTAAGTGTTCAAAAGTTAATTAATGTGATGGTTGCTAAATGCACACAGCACAGTAATTTTCACTTACCAAGCTGGTCCGCGCTGGTTGTGTTTTAGAGAAGAGCAGAAAAGGAGCCGAGTAATTTACTCGTGTTTTACAGTAAAATTCTCAAATTGCCTTTCCTTCAGGACTTGCAAAGCCATCAGGGCAATTTGGCCCCACTGAGGGGTCCAGGAACATGCTAACAATAGCTGCTTAGTTAGCATTGATTGAACCTTCAAAATAAAATACAAGCAGCACCTTTAAAGCTTTCAGGCAGTTAAAAAGCTGATCTGCCAGACAGGTCCCTCAGAGCAGGAGCTTTTTTTTCTAACTCTGATGGCACTGTGCTCATTTCATTCTCCCTGACAGCAGTCCTGGCCCTACCCTTTCAAAAAAAATAAATAAATAAAAATAGATCAACACAAATCACACAAATAACCTATTTTGAATTTGAAACTGTGATTTTTCCAAAAGGTGACGAGTTTGTATCCCTGCAATTTAACATGCGCTAATGCAAATACAACATGTATCATGTATAAAATGATGTTTTAGAGGGAAAAAGGAAGAAAGAGTAACATAGAAACAGTAAACTTCTTAATTCTTTAACAGGGCCACAAAAACCAACTGAGTGAGAAGCACTTTGTAAAATGAGGTCATCGCCACACATCCTTTGATCCATCCATTCTTCATCTCGGAGGCAAGTGGCATATAAGAGGATCTATCTTTGTGAACAGTTTTGAGCCTCCAAAATTACAAACAAACTAAAGGCAGGGGATCGATAGAGTGTGTCTCACAGAATGATGAAGTGGCACTTCAGAGGGTGAAAATCAATGACGTGTTCTCTTTCTCTCCCTCTCCTCCTCTCACCATCGTTCTTTTTGGGTCCTAACCTATCTTCACAGTTCTTATACCACAGTGTTAAAGTGTGCGTGTTGCTTGGAGCTGGGTCTCTCACTGTGATTTAATGGTCCTTTGTTTCTTATTCCTTTTTAGCCTGGAAGACCAATATGATGTGTGAGCACACCCACCAATAATGGCCCATAGGATACACAGTGAAAGTAAGTGCTTCTAGTCTGATTTACCATTGGAGTGTTCCCTCACTGTCCTTCTGAACCTCAACTCGTTTGTTGAGGAAGTGTTGATGCCAATTGTTAAATCATAGCATAGTACTTAACATGAAGCTACCAAAATGAAAGTGTCTATTTAATACAAGCCTTGGAGAAACAAGTGCACTGTGTTGGCTTGCATTTTTATAGCCCCATGACGAGAGTGAAGAAGCTGTTTACAACCTCCGGAAAATAAAAGGAAGTTCTTTATATATGTTAAACAGAATTAGCATAGCTTTCCAGTGGGAAAACTTGAGCCCAAGTGCTCTGGCAGTGGCTAGAACTGTAGCAACTGTTAACAGTAAATGTAACAGTGTGGCATCTCTCGAGGATCAAATTCAAAACAGAAGGAAGCGTATCTTGCCTCAGTTTTGGCTCAGACCTTAAAGCAATTAAGACATTGCCCACTGACTTTGAAATATATCAAAAACTTTCAGGTAGATTGCAGTTGCGCCCAGATGGTGTATCCCCGACTTTTTCTCTAGGGAAACTAGCAGACCTGTACGTGCAAAAAGAAAAGATGGCCAGAAATGTGTACCTGTAGTGACAGGGGTTAATATTTGCTCTGATAAAGCAACTGTCACTTCATCGTGATTATCATTGTCTCAAAACCTGTGTAGCCCGTTGGGTGAATGACTAAATACCTGTACTTTGTCTTAGTTGCACACACATTGCAATTAGCATGGCTGTATGCATGTAATCTGTATGAGTGAGTGTGTTCTGTGTTTGAGAGCGGTCTGCAATTCTGTCCAGGACGTTACCTGCTTGTGTGATGTTGGTAAGATGTTGGTGCGCTCACAGACAGCCCCTGTTGGTGCTGGAAGGCAGTGCTGACAGCTCGTCAGCCCTGCCACAGGGTCTTGAGCTGAAAGATGAAGCCTGAGACGGGTTTCCACGTGAAGTGGTTTGGGGGAAATAGATATCTATTTATCTTGCTGTTCATCTATAGCTATCTATCTGCTGTATGTAGCTACAGAGTCTATTTGTCTTCTTTTGTTTGTCTTTGTTTGTCTCCAGGGGTGCAGTATGGAGTGAAAGGCTGCTGTGTTTCAGCAGTGAAATATTCATAGTATGTGCAGGGAGTTTGACGAGGAGCACTTGGTGCCTCCATACTCACCACCCTCATTTTCATTTCCTCTCTGGCGCTGGCACTTTACCTCACAGCTCCGCTGGTCTTTCATTCAACATTGTATTATAGAGGCTCAATTCAGTCATGGTGAAAACAAACCCACAGCATGCTGCTTTCACATTTTATACCTGAATGAATGTGATGTTAAAAAAAAAACACTGCATATTAGTGAACATGTTAGCTGTCAGTCTTAAATTTGACTTAGTTCTCTGAAGGTGTTCGTGGTAGAAGTGGTTCTTTAGCTTGCTGCAATAGCGGCAACTTTTCAGTTTAAATTCAAACTGGGTGTATATTCAACACTGGTTGTACCTGACTTCCAAAGTTTCCCTATCTTACATCATCTGTCAGAAATCTCAGCCAAACATGTCCAGTTGGTTTACAGGTTTAATTAGAGAATTTTATGATAACATAAATATAGAAATAATCTAGTGAAAAAGTCTGATGTCTTACTGAGACTGCAATGGATCTTGTAGCTGCATTGGTTATTGTTTATTTAAAACACTGAAGTACGGTGAAACAGGGCACAGGACAAGGGCTGGCGCTAAATGTTAAACTGCCACTCAGGGAGAGTCTGTAAAGAGGGAGAGTAAGAATTAGCATGGGCAGGAATGGGTGGTAAAGGTTAGAGCTCGATGAGTGGCTGACAGCCTTGTGGTCCATGGAGGTGTTTTAAGGAGGAGGTTAGTCAGAGGGCTGGCTGGGGTCCGACATTGCTTGTGCTGGTAAGATGGAGAGTGGACAGGTGGGTAAGTATCCACTGAGAGATGATTGCTGAGGAGTGACTGAAGGTTGTGGGTGTGAGGCGGGTCCGGTTCTGCTGTGAGCTGAGTGTTCCACAAGGTGAGGCAGGTAGGTTTCACAGGTAGGGAGCTGAATTCTTAACTGCTGTACTGAGAGAAAAACAAAAGTTAGGAATTACTTTCCGGTTGGAACACAGTGCAAGAAACAACGAGGAAAGCCAATTTACCACCGTATAGGTAGGGACAATCTGGCAGAGAACCACAATCACGGCCAAGCCTGAATACACAGCCCTCAGACAAGCGAATGACTCACAGGTGTGGAAAGCAAACCTGGGTTTAAGAAATCAAACTTAAGCATCATCAGCCCATCTCAAGGAATGCGCCAAAATCTTCTTTGTCATCTTTCATTTCTTTATATTTTGCTATGAAAATTGGAATAGGTGCAGCGATTTACTGAAACATTTGCAAACATGTCTTGAAATACAGCATATAAGGCAAAAACAGAGCTTGTACAGCTCTAACGAGCTTGAAATACAGTATTTGGTATGGCCACTTCTATTCTTGACCACAGCCTGAACTCTCTCAGGCAGATTTCTTGTAATTTATTTAAGCAGCCTTCAGGAATAGTTCTCCAGGCTTCTTGAAGGACATCCCAAAGCTCTTTTTTGGATATTGGCTGCCTTTTGCTCAGTTCTCTGACTTATGATCACACACTGCTTCAAAAATGTAGAGGTCTTCGCTCTGGAGAGACCAATCCATGACTGACAGTGTTCCACTGTGTGTTTTTCTATCCAAGTGTGATTTTACTGCATTGGCAGTGTTTTATAATGATTGTCATGCTGTAAAAGGAAGCCATTGCCAATCAGACACTTAACAGATGGTGTTGCATGGTGGATTCAAATCTGCCGGTACTTTTCTGCATTCATAATTCCAACAATTTTGAAAAGATCCACTGGCTGAAATGCAGACCATAACAGAGACTCCACAGTGTTTTGCAGATAGTTGTAGACACTCACTGGTGTGCCTCCCTACACTGTAACCCCAGATTTTGATTTGACTTAAAAATATTGAGTTCATATTACTTATTACTACATATTACAAAATTGCCTAATATGTGAACATTACTTGTTAATTCTGAGTAAGCTGAGCTGTTTCATGTCCTTTTTATTGTAATTGTGTTTTTAAGTCCAATCAACAGCTTCTACTGAAATAAACTAAGTTTATATTACTTAAATATCTGTCATTTTGCTACATTAATTATTAATTCTGAGTAGACTGTACTTTTCAGTGGTCTATCTTATTGTAATTATGTTTTTGAATTCAAACAATTTAATATCATTAGGTTTTGCACCCGCTAAAAATCTAGTTCATACCAGTTTTAACAGACTGGATTGAGGAATGGCAGCACAGTGGCGTGGTAGTTAGCACTGCTGCCTCACACCTAGAATGACATCTAGAAGGTGTGGGTGTGATTCCACCTTTGCCTGGGCCTCTTGCTGTGTGGAGTTTGAAAGAGCAGATATTTGGTCTTTGTGTTTTGTTTTGTTTTTCACCCTCTGGTTCTCTTCTTGTACAGTTTTTTATTGTTCCATGGAAAAATGTTATTTGTAAATGTTAATGTAATAATGTTCAGCAGGGCTGAGTTTTATCACGTTTATTTACCAAATTTAAACAGACGCAGTTCAAGATTGTAAAAAATAATTTTGTTACTGAGCAGCACAGTGGTTAGCACTGCTGCCTCACAGCTGCAATAACATCTAGAGGGTCTGGGTTCAATTGGCCTGGGCCTCTCGCTGTGTGGCGCTTGCGTGTTCTCCCCATGTCCGTGTGGGTTCCCTCCCAAAGACATGCAGTTACTGGGGTCAGGTTAATTGGGCACTCTAAATTTCCCATAGGTGTGAATGGTTGTCTGTCTCTCTGTGTTAGCCCTGCGACAGGCTGGCGACCTGTACAGGGTGTACCCTGCCTCTTGCCCCATGACAGCTGGGATAGACTACACTTTAGTTCAATCGATAATAGAGTAATGATTACTTAACAAGAGTTAAGATAAATGGGTGGTGAATGATTGCTTAAACTAAGTATCATCAGTTACTGAAACTCTGTTATTAGTACTGTATATTGAACTTAGATCTTTCATTCCATTCCAAAAGAACTTATTCAACTAATGCTTCATTTCTTTAAAAATTTAAGGCAGTGAGTTACCTTGTTTTTTTTTTTAAAGTAGATTCAACTTATTTGGGTTTACAGTGTACTGACCTCCTCCTTACATGTTGACGACAATTTGAACCAAAAATTTCAAATATAGATTCAGTGGCAACAGGTCCATAAGACCTGTTGCCACTGATTTTCAGTCCAGTTCTTGTGTAAATTGCCACACCTCAGACTTTTTTTTCTGTGTTTCCTTCCTTAAGCGTGGCATCTTGACAGCCTGACGTCCATGAGAACATTTACATCTTCAGTGAACAGTAGCTGGATCAACTGAAGAGCCATCTGCATCTCAGGTCTTTGCTGCATTTTTTCCTATTTCTTAAGTACACGACTTTTAAATACTGCTCATCTGGTATAATTTTTAGGCCTGCGCCTTCTTTTTCTGTTCTCCACTTGCCCACTTTCCTCAATTTTTTAAAGACACACTGGACACAAGTTTACAGGTAATAGCTCTTTGGGATTCTGGACTAAAAATTAATGAAAAAACTGAAAACCTATTGTTCAAGACCAGTTAAAAAAATCACAAGAACGCCTTGATTTTTGGAAGGAATATCTAAAGAAATAGGGGTTAATTCAAGTACTGCATGTCTGTAATTTTTAAAATAAAGTCTTATATTTGAAAGTGTGTGCAACAGTTTAAATATTTTATTTTCAAGGATTTCAGCCCACTAGCATTTCTTATTAACCATAACCTCTTTTGCTTTACTTTTCAATGCAGAGTAATGGTTCTTTGTGAAACAGTCATGAAATTTATTCATTTTTCATTTCATGTTTCCTTTCAGTTTTGTTCATTGGTTTAGGTTTAGAAAAAAATGAACACTTTCTTGGGTTTAAGAACCTGAGCTAAAACACAAAAATAAAAAAAAGAACATCTGCATGTCTGCAATCTTGGGAGACCACTTGATCTCAGCTGGCCCAAAGGGTGCGCTATTTAAGCTGCTATGGTCTGCTCACAGTTGCTGTGCATCAATGTGCCACCTTACAAGATATTTAGTCCGGTTTTGCTTTTCACGTTCTTTCTGACTTAATCAATGTCCCGTCTGTTGCCACCGATGCCTGCTCTGTTCTGTGCCGTGTCTCACTACTGCTCTCCCTGCTTCGTGCTTTTGCATGAAAGGGCTGAGAGGTGCGCTCTCAGGACGATGCTGTCAAATATACTTTGCTGCAGATGAGAATAGCAATCGTCTTTTGACTGTTGTGGTTTTGACTTAACTCTGACTTTTTGGTTTCCTGGGAAAGGCAGCCCCTCAGAGCAATGCTTCGAATTTAATTATGTGTAGTTTCAAAGTTTTGCTGAGCATCATTAAAAAATGACTATTTGTTTCTGTGTACATAAACAAAAAGATTAAATTTTGACACTGTCACGTTTTGCTAAGAGACCAGGCTGTACTTTTGAAACAAGTGTTTTGGTCTCCTGTCTCCCTGCATACATATGTCTCTAACACCATCGCTGTTCTTTTGAGCACTGTTGCATACAAAGAAAAGGTAAGGGCAGGACAGTTGTTAATTCCAGGTTCAGTAAATGTAGAATTAGCATATATAGACTTATATTAAACTTCTCAACATGTCAAAAACAGAAAAGCAGCTTTCTTGACAGGAGATCTGTTAAAAATCCATGACTCTTGCTGTGAGATGACACTGATCTGCTCCTTGCTCTCTGCATAATTCTCAGCATCACCCAACAATAAAATGAGTCTCAGAGGGAAAAGTAAACAGAGGCTGGCAAAAGTTGAAAATCGCATTGCCATTTGTGCCGCCACCCTCGTAAGTCATCATCACACAGCCCAGGCCTCTAGTTCTAAACTCTGCAGAAATATCAATATGGATTTAGGAGTCTCCCTGAAGCAAGGTCCTCAGCTAATTAAATCTGTAATCACTTTGTAGTGTAAAAACACAAGCAGGGGAGGGGAACAGAGGGGCGGTTTAAATGCAGGCCAGCGGAGTTTTATTTAACAGAGACAGCTAATTGGGTCAGCACTCTTTATCCTCATAAAATACTAAGGTTTCCTGCCATGCTGTGGGACAGCTTATGGCACTTTGCTCTCAAACCGATTTTGACAACATCTAAGAAAGTGAGAGGAAGGAAGAGAGGTTAAGCTGAAGATGGAAAGCAGCCACTGTTGTTAAGACTACAACAAACAGCCATTTGATATTGTCTTCAGAGGTTAAAGCCTGGTGTACGACGTGGAAAGTAATGAAATTCACAGGGGCTGCGAGGCAATAATAAATTTAGCGTGAGATGTTACAGACATGCACAAGTTCGTGAACTGAGAGATGCATTTGGCCCTTCAGTTGCCTGATCAGAAATATTTCAGTGGAAGGGTGGCTGTCAAAAAGGCATTCTCAAGGAAGGGAAAGAAAAAGAACTGGACTGAAAATCAGTGACAACAGTGCTTATAGAGTGATGAATCAAAATTTAATTTTGATTTAGCTCAAGAAGCCTGAAGAACTATTCCTGAAGACTACTAAAGAAATAAGGCTAAATAAGGAATGAGGATGCTGTCCTTCTCTCTTATCATACATATGCATCTAGTTGGTAGAGCTTTTGGAACTTCTTACAACTGGATGAAGCAGCAGCCACTCACAAGCACCATTAATTAGGGAAAACAAAACCACACCAAAGAGTATGTGGTGACAGTCTAGTTTGCTACTCTAACAACTCCGAAATTACATTTAAATAGAATCAAAGTGAAATTTATTGTTGTTGAAGAAATTTGCAGTAGTATGTAAGCATTTTAGACATTAACTATGTCACACCTCCCGTTTAGAGCAAATAGTTCATAAAACTTTATAGTGAAGTCAGATGAACAAACGACAGGAGGATCTTTCTACGGATGTTCTTACTATTCTCTCTCTTCTCCCTCAGAATTTTAAGCCCAAGGAGTCACTGTGTATCTACGATTACTCTTTGAGCTGCAGCTCTGAGGTGGTGACCTCATGCTGCCTCCATTCTCTGTGTTACTCACATTTGTGTCTGTCCCCGGGGCTCTTCGTCTAAAGTGCCTGGGCTGAAGAGGCAGGCGGGCCAAGCACAGTATGGCGGGGTTAGACCTGCCCTGGAGAAATCTTTATAGCGACCTGATTTCACTCAGTTGCTCCCCTTATTCCCCAGATCTTATGCTCGTATTCACCTGATCCTGTGTCGGAGCCATTTTGTGTGGAAAAACTTCTTTAACTACAGTGAAACTAGAGCAAGATTTCACAATCCAGTAATTGTTCATGCACCGCAGCCACACAGTCCATGTCCCTGAGATGTATTTTTTTCTGTGTTTGATCTAGCACATAATTTCATTCATTGTTTGAAATCTTGCATAATGTCCGAGAGACGTGATTGTGACCATTTTCATGAATCCTCTTCAAAATTGCACATTTTCAGGATCGGTCCAAAAGCAATGCATTGAAAAGAATCTCTCATCTCAGCTTGTGATATGTATCTCACAGAGATCTGAATTAATATTAGTGATTGGTCCCCCAGTCACGTTCATCCCCATCTTTTCACTCTAGCATCTGGATTTAATTGGTGCTACGCCGTAAAGCCACAGCTGCTCTGCCTGTTAGAACAATAAATTATCCCAATTAGGTGTTGAACAAAAGAGGCTTTCTGACACCGCGGCCCACTGCCATGCCTAGAGATTGGACTCCGATGGAATGGGGCTTTTCACTGACATGAAGCTGCACCAAAACACCTGCCCCATCATCTCTCTGATCAAACTACAGTTCCAGTCTAGTGGATATATAGAGCAGAAAGAGAGTGCTTTGCATGATTTGCCATTTGCTAAAGCCTAAGAAACAAGAGTTTCTGCTATATAAATGAAATAATAAAAAAAAAAAAAACACTGTTCGAAATCAGTGAAAGGTATGTTGTGTAATTGCTGGGCGGATGATTAATTGGTGTTTGGATGATGGGTTGTGGATACAGCCAGGTTTTCTGGCAGCTGCCTTCCATATCGATGGCACCGGTAATGAAGGCAATAATGAGGTAGGGTTCAGAAAGATGTGGAATGGGAGGAACAATAGGAGCATCTGTTGCCTCTCAGTAGTTAAAGTATAATTGAGACCATATTTTATTTTTCTCTTTGAAAGCTAGCCCTACTGTACTTGCTGTCTCCTTCCCTGAAAGGGAAGACCTATTTATTTGCCAGTGTATCACATTCAGTAGCTTTAGCAGCGCAGGTGATCTACCATTTAAAAGAATGTAGAATATCTACCAGTGCGATGGCGGCCTGTATTGTGATTGACACTACTTCCACGTCTTGGCCTGGCCACACCATCCCTTTGTCTCACCACTTGCTGCGAACATGCCATTAAGCCAGCTGAAGTTTGACAAGAAAAATGAAGTGTGCCGTTTCCTGTGGCCTCGAGTGTCTCTCTGAATAATGAGTGCAATGCCTGGACCCCCCTGTCGCTTCCACTCCCTGCCATCAGTTTTACTCTTCCTCTTGAAGTTCTAGTCTGCTGAGAGAGTGAAGGGGTCTTTAGGTTGTCGCGTGTGTCTGGGAAAAAATGTGGTCATGCAGGATCTGTCAAACTAAATCTGTTAAACCCAGAAGAGAAGAGGATAAGATGAATGAAGTATATTTTATTGATATAATCCCCATCCCATGCCACGGCATTAGGACGGGGAATGCTGTTTCTTAGGAAATATCCATTACGATAGCGCATCATGAGATGGTGCAAACAGCTGCAATTTTGTGAGCCAAATTAACTGGCACTGTTTCACTCATCTCTTTTATTCCGCTGCTTTTTAAAAACACAACAAATGCCTGAGTGGCGGTGATGGACCACAGCGTCATAGCTGCCTTGCACAGCAAGAAGAAAGGGCAGCTCCACTGCTACGTCCTTACCCAGCCTTATTTCTCCCAATTACCAGTGTGTGAGCAAACAGTGTGACATGACTGACCTCCTCTCAGAGAGCTGTGGTCATGACTGCGAGGCGCTCTCTGCTTATTATGACAGAAGTGTTATGGTAATGGCAGGAAAGTCTGCACCGTGGCGATAGCACCTCAGGAGCGGATAGCCTATTATCCTCCACTGTGTAGTGGTAGTAATGGTTAGACAGAGGGCATCCTATCTGTTATGGTGATGATGCATTTTGAATGGGTTGTGCCTATTATATATCAGTGGATGATAATGCCAGGAAAGAGCTCCTCTGGGTATGGTCATGATGCCAAGAAAAGGGTGAAAAGGTCTGCACAGAATACACAATGTGCCATATCAGGTTTATGGTGATAGATTAAAGGGAATGGCACAATTTTTTTTTTTCTCTGTGAGTTATGAAAATTGCAGGCCAGCCCCTGTGTTCACAGAGCGTGAATATCCAGGGAGAGGAAGACAATGAGGAGCATGTGTGTACGTGTGCATACGACAAACAAGAGTCGCGCAGTAGGAGAGCCTTAGTTAGCTGTCTGCTTGGCGCTTCGCCGCCCCTGTGATGTATGTTTATGGCCCATCATCTCTAGCCAATTACCCTGCCTCAGTGTGGAAGCACCTCGCCTTCTCATCACAGCCGTCACTGTCTGAGTGTGGAGAGAGACGGTGACAGTTAACGTTCCTGGACATCCCTGCAAAGCGCTGTTTTCCTTAGGGGGCTCTTGAGATTCATCTTAAAAAGTAAGCCACTGGGTAACAGAGTCTGTTGAGCCTACAGCTGCTTTGGGAATTGAATGCTTGTTTATTGTATGTCTAAGGGTGTGTGTGTGTGTGTATCAATGCTGTGTGGGTGCTGTAAGTTGGACCAGTAACTGTGTAAACTTTGTAAATCTCATGTTTCCCAAACACTCCTGTGTTTCCATTATTATGGCATTATGGGATATGTGGATAACTCACTGGTCTGTAAATTGATGTGCGCACATGGCTAGATGCTGTGAATGATGTATGCTCATCATCCACTGAAACACATAAGCCAACTGTGAACTAACCTTGGCATGTTGGGTCTCTGTTTTTCAGATACAGCTGAGGTAGACGTGTTCGTGTACCCTGTCCATGTCAACCTGCAGACTTTCTCCCGCAAACACATCTGACTTTTACAAGGTAAGTTTGAATACATTTTTTTTTGCTTTTGCATGTGTGTCAAATATCTGTCAGTGCTTGTGTCTAGTCATAGCAAATATAAATCCCCTGCAGAGACGTGACATTAGGAAAGGTAAGGCAAATCAGACTTGCAGCTCAGCAGCAACAAAGACTAATTTACTTCAAGGAGAAATCTGAAACATTTTAGGGAATGCTTCATATTTAGATGATTCCTTTGTGAAACTGAGAAGGCAGAGTGGCAAGAAAAGGATCTGTAGCTATATTATTATTTTTTTCCCTTTTTGGCTCCATATTCATACTGTGTGACAGATTGAAGCTGCAAAGCTATGTTTGTGTTGGCTAGACTAAGGAACGCTTCTGCCCAGAGGGTTTATCAGGGAGAGAAAATATTGACCACCAACAGTTGCACTTTGGTGGTGTTATTGCTTTTCACACTTGTGTGATACAGACAGCAGTCGCCAAGTACAACAATTGTAAACCCGCAGCCATATTGACGGTCGTATTGCTCTTGTGTGCAGGACAACATATCCCGCTTATGGTGTTTACTTTTTAGTTTGTTTCACTGGAGTGCTTTTTGCAGATAAATAGTTTAAGACTGTTGGAACCTGGCGAGAAGAAAAGAAAATATGTATCGTTTAGGTGAGATGCGTACAACCCAAAGTTGGCGCCAAATTTCCTTCTGAGTTAAGACTGTGTGTGTGTGTGTGTGTGTGTGTGTGTGTGTGTGTGTGTGTGTGTGTGTGTGTGTGTGTGTGTGTG
>JASGAU010406603.1:0-30233 GCA_030220045.1 Australoheros facetus
ATATATATATATATATATATACACATACACACACACACACACACAGTGGGTACAGAAAGTATTCAGACCCCTTTAAATTTTTCAATCTTTGTTTCATTGTAGCCATTTGCTAAAATCAAAAAAGTTAATTTTATTTCTCATTAATGTACACTCAGCACCCCATCTTGACAGAAAAAAAATTTAAAGGGGTCTGAATACTGTCTATACCAACTGTATGTACCATGCCCATGTCCATCTTTACCCAACCCAGGCCCACTTCAAGCAGCCATGGCAAAGTTTTCATAATCGCTTGTGTTAAACAGTTTTTTCTGGTTGGCCATGCTGGTCATGGTACAGCTTACCTAATGTGAGTAAACGCTTAAAAGAGACCACACAGTCCATCTATGATGCTGCTGTAAGGACAGAAAATGTTTACCACCCTATACCTCATATTTTATTTTTTAAGAGTGTTTATCTCGTGTTTAAATCAAGATTCACTTTTTCCTACATTTCCTCCTATGATTCTGAGACACTGTGTTTGTGATTCTTTCTTTTTAATTGAGCTAGTTTTTTCAGAGGGGGGGGGTATGTTTTTGGTGCTGTAGCACTGCATGTCAATATGACATTATAGCTTATTGTATGTGGATTTGTGTTTGAAGAATCACAGAAAGCATCTCCCACTGATACACATTTTGTTTTTATCTCTCTCATCAACCTAATGTGTGAATGCAGGAGCAGTACAGCAAAACAGCCAAAGGTCAGTAGAATCTTTACTTAACGTAGCAATTACCTCCACAAAGGAGAGCGTGGAGGTAACGTTTGCATGCTACGTTTGCATGAAAATGTTAGGGGAGCCAAACTGAAAGTAGATCATCTTATGCTGAGTGAATTTTCAGCCTTGACAGATGTATGCCATCTTTTGCTCCTTACTTAAGAAGATGCTAAACATGCTGTGTAGAAAAATCGTGATTCATATTTGACTGTTTGTTCTTCAGGAGAATTAAAACGTGCTAAATCTCGCTCAAGATGTCAAACCGTCAAGGTGAGTTTTCAAAAATGACAGAACTCACCTCCGCCTGGAAGGTTTCAAAGCTTTATGTTACCAACAAATTTTGGTATGCCACAATTTACCTGTCATTTTTAAGAGCAGTACTCCAATACTCTTTGGCTTTCAGGTACAACAGCCCTCAAAAAGCCTGGAGGAGCTGTCAATCATCGTTGAGGTGCTGGAGGAGGATCTCAGGACTGGCAACAGCCACCCCTTCTCTCCCCCACCCCTGTCCCCCACTGACTCACCAGTGTCTCCTCAGCTGGCTCCAGATGGTAATTTTTTTTTTTTTTTTTTTAGCTAGTCCTTAAAAAGAGACTCGGTGACTAGGAGTTACTTCTGTTACTGATATGTCATGTTATCTCCACTCTGTGCAGAAATCAACAGCGACAAGTACAATGAAATTATTCCCAGCCCCCCATCCTACATGACTCACTCACCAGGCGCAGCAGATTATCACCAGGCCCCTCCTGGCTTCATGTTTCCCAGCTGTCCACCCTTGCACTTCGGAATTTTGAGAAAAGATTGTGAACGACGGGAGGAGTGGTTTGATCCTGAAAACCACAGCTATAATGTGAATAGCTCAACTTTTTTCTGGACACAGCTGCAGAAAGAGGAGGGCCAGCTGAGGGATGTCTCCGATGCAGAACTGCTGGCTGCTGATGAACATGGCAGGACGTAAGATTGATAGATTTTCACTCTGTGTGTAAAAATAACAGCCACCAGATAGGGGAGTTTGATTCTTCGGATTTTACTGTTGACTTTGATTGTATGCCCACGATCGAAAACCAGCTTAAATTTTTAGGAGGGAGCAATAAAGACACATGAGCAGACAGAGGGTGAAATGAAACTGCAGCAATGTACAGTATAAAATAAAAATGCAATGTGTAAACAGTAAAGCCAGTAAACCTATTCTAGTAGACCCCAGAATAAAATTGACAAGAAATCACACGTGATTATTTGCTTAAAAGAAAAATAGCAGCTTTAAACAATTCAAATACCAAATTAAATCCATACGAGGGCAAACCACTATAAATAAAGACATAACTACTTTTATGGATAAATTTACTTTGATATGAGCATGTTTTTGTTTTTGTTTTTTTTAAAGATCTGCATGCTTACACACTACAAAATAAATATTATTCCCTGACCAGTTGCAAGAGGTTGCTGGCAATCGTTATTGCAGTGGTTCCCAAACTTTTTCCATCATACCCCCCTCATGTTTTCCCACCCCATGAGGGGTGGGGGTCCCCCTTGGTTGCGAAGCAAAGTCAGAGAGGGATGGATAAAGTGATGTGGTATGAGAGTCTTATGTACACAAAATACAGTGATGGTGGCGGATTTCGTTAGTGGCTCTGCTAGTGGAACTGCGGTGAATGTCCTTTTCCACCGTGAAAACATTTGTTCCACCAGGTTGTTTCTCCCAGGTTGTTTGCGCTCCACCTGTCACGACCCTGCACCCACACTTTGAGAAACACTGTGCTAGTGTGACATTAATTACAACAAGGTTATACGGTTCCACACCAAAAACCTTCCTATTATTGCTTTGTTCACTGAAAACAGAGACTGTTCTCTTTGAAAGTGAAACTTGCACCTTTTGAAATATCAAATGCTCTGATAAGTCATAACTTTGTGTCACACTTTTTCAAGTTTTTACTCAGACATTAAAGAGCAAGTGACAACCGCAAACTCTAGCAACCACCCTCCAACCGGTCAACGAAAACACATTTTTCCCTAGCAACCAAAGGTTGCCAGACCATTGCTGACCGGTCTCTAGGCCTTTTATGGAAGGGATGTTTGACGCTCTTGAGCCAGAAAAATACAGACCAGTCTTTACATTTATCTTCACCTCAGAAGGGGAAACAATCAAACCACCAACCTGTGGTGCTTTGTTAGGTTTCACAATTTTACCATCAACTGACCAAAAGTATTTCAAAATAGTAAATTCTTCTTTGCGAACCCGAGTTAGGTTAACTCTGCCATCATTACCGCATTGTTAGTGCTCCAATAACCCCAGCAGCATTTAGTCTTACACCTGAGTGCCAAGTGAAATTTTGGCTCAGAAGGCAGGCAACCACCAGTGTGCTGTTTTTTTCCATAACCAAATATTACCTTTCATAATTTAATGTGTAATTTTATTTATTTATTTTTTTTGTTTTTATTGTGAGGAAAAAAGTGACAATATTTTGACAAAATAACTGCAGTTAGCATATATTATACGCATGTAGTGGTGATAGAGGGGTGGTGACACAGCAATAATGAGATTAAGTAGATGTGGAAAAGAAAAGGAAAGCACATAATGAAGGAGAGAGCAATGGAAAGGCAACAAAAAGAGAAGAAAAAATTAAAGAAATCAAACACTGACAAGACTGTTTTTTGGTTGTAGGTGTTGCCATGTAATATTAATCATTTTTACTGGGAAGCTTTATACTAGTAGTACATAGTATATACTAGTAGTAGAGGGTTTAAACAGTTCATATACAGTTGTGGCCAGAAGTTTCCATGCACTCATTATAGGCATGAATGTCATGGTCATTTGGGGCTTTTAATAATTTCTTTGAGCTGTTCTTTTTCCAGGATGAAATTATTGTACAGCACACATCTTTAATAATTTTAAAAAATTGAATTGGATGCACAAGTTTAAATTTATTTTGGAGTTGTTGAGAGATGTACTTTAGACAGATTTGCTGTTTTGAGTTGGTGATCGCACCTTAAAAAGTGCAAACAATGCCCAGAAAACCTTAGCACAACTATGCTCCTTTCCAAACTCTGCAATCTTTCAGTCTCTGGCAGAGTTATCAAGCTGCCAGACAACTTCTGTTTAGTAATGATTTATGTGATCTGTTTCCTTGGTGTCTGTTTTCCCTCTTCAAATTTTTCATAACCAAGTCATCCATGTCATCTGTAACCCATGTCTCAGATCTGTGGTTCTGAAGGCGTTACTTGCAAAACCAGTCTTGAACTAGTTTGGTCACATTTGTTAACCTAGGACATTGAATTAGCCTTTTTAAATGTCATTTTGACATGCAAGAAACTCACAGGTGCAAATTCCATGTTGTTTCTTCTGGTGCTATTTACGTTCACTGTGACGCTGCTTTAGTCCTTTTCTAATATTATCAAAACAAGTCATAACATTCTTTTGCAAGGAAGACCTAATGCTGTTCACTCACATGTGCAGGACTCCTTGTAAACAAGTCATACTTTCAGTTTACATGGACATATCTCCAATTATATATGCATAAGAATAACTTCGCAGAGGGAAATTCATATTTCTGACATAGCTCATTGGCTACTCATCTGCCATATGCTATATAGTTTTCATAACCCACCTTTATCCATTGTTGTAGCTTTGTTTCAGTAAATACTTGAGTTGTTTTTGTGTGCTTCTCCTTCCAGAGTTCTTCATAAAGTAGCTTGTGTTGGAAAGAGGGCACTGGGCTGTGCCATTGCTAAAAGGGTGGCTGCAGTGAACAGTCTGGACCTGAAAGACTCAGATGGAATGGTAGAGTAATTATTATTTTTATGAATATTACCATGTGTGTTGCTATTTACCACATTTCTTCCCAGTGTTTTACAAGCATGGCAACATGTCATATCACTTTTTCTTATCTTTTTAGACAAACTCTATAACCAGTAAGTTAATAGCTAATAGAGCCTGACCAATTAGTACGCCGATTTTGCCAGCTGATATTGGCTTTTTGTCTATCTATCAGTGTTGGGATTTAACAGCTGATGAATGTAAAAAAAAAAAAAAAAGTAAAGAAGAGACAGGAGAAACTGCCATCAACCATGTTATTAGTGTTAATATTGTATAGTTTGTCTACTGTTACAGATCTTAAAACTTCTGGATTGATCAAGTTGTATTAGCTAATGTATCCTAGTGGTCTACTTTCCCTGTTAACTATTTACAAATAAACAGCATGGAGAAAATTTTTTTTTTTAAAAGAACCTCACAAATGACTTAATAGTATTTAATTTGTTCAATTGGTATTCATTCAGGTAGACTTTATCATTCATTGCTGTATGTGAGCAAGGGTTCGTGAAAACTTTTGCTTTCATGTGGGTTTTCTTCATGCTGGAAGTGGGGAATTAAATAAGTCCCTCAAACCTCTCTGTGACTCTCAGGTGTGCATGTGACACTTCACTCTTCTGTCTGTGCCACCCTACAATTAGCATTATTGCATGTGAATAGCTCTATGAGTTAAGAGCAACATTCAATTGTACCCATCAGTATGCAATTAATAGGTAGTTGCAGTTTACAAAATATATTGTTCTCAGTCATCCAGGTCACAGTAGTCTCTGGAGCTTGAAATAAGGGCGACTGGACTTCTTTTTATTTCTTGAAGATGTTTCACCTCTCATCTGAAAGGCTTCTTCACTTCTCAAACCAAAAGGTGGAGAGACCCAGGTATTTAAACCCCAGTGGGCGTACTCCCCTGGAGGAGGTTGTGACCCACTGTTGTTCATGTGCATAATCACAAGTGCCAAGGTGTGAAAGAAGGCATAGGTCATTACAATCAGTGGTTTCAGGTGAAACCAATTTGAGACTTCACCCCATTCTATCAAGTGACCTATTGAGGTCACCTGAACAAAGGTGTGAATGGGGGTTGAGGCACCTGGGGAGGGAGTTCAGGACAGCACTGTAAATGGGGGAAGGTTGATGACATAATTCACCTCCTCAGTTTTGCCATATCCCCACAACAGCTGCCCATAGTGGGGCTCATCATGGCTACAGAAACAGCAATAAGAAATAATAAACTATCACAACCTGAAGCAGAGCAAATCAGGATGAAAGTCTCAGTTACCCTCTTCAGTGCAAGAATTCCTCCATCCAACCTCACTATTTAAGAAAAGAAGGCCATCACAGCTCTGAGTAAGGATCAAAGCATCACCATACTACCAGCCGACAGGGGGAGGTGGACCATTGTTCTGAATTCAGCTGATTACCGCATCAAAATTACTACACTCCTCAGTGACAACACTACTTATGAGGTCTTAAGACGAGACCCCACAAGGAACTACAGGAAAAAAAGTCATTTGTTGCCTACAACAACTCAAAAAGGAAAAAGCCATTGGCCAAAGTCCAAAAGTGCTTTCGCCTGAAACCACTGATTGTAATGATCCACGCCTCCTTTCACACCTTGGTGCATGTGATTATGCACATGAACAACAGAGGGTCACAACCACCTCCAGCAGAGTATGCCCACTGGGGTTTAACATACCCGGGTCTCTCCACCTTTTGATTCGAGAACTGAAGAAGCCTTTCGAATAAGAGGTGAAACATCTTCAAGAAACAAAAAGAAGTCCGGTTGCCCTTTTGTTCAAGCTCCAGAGACAATATATTGCTTATCTGTTGATAAAGCTTCATAATGAATAATATGGCAAATGTATGTAAACTGTTGCTCTTGAGGTAGAAGCAAAGTACAACCCCATTTCCAATGAAGTTAGGATGCTGTGTAAAACATAAATATAATGATGATTTGCAAATCATTTTCAACCTATATCCAATTGAATACTTTAATGTTCAAACAGAAACTTTTTTTTTTTTTGCATATATTCACTTATTTTGAATTTGAGGCCTGCAACATGTTCCAAAAAAGTTAGGACAGCGGCATGTTTACCACTGTGTTACATCACCTTTCCTTTTAACAACACTCAAAAAGCATTTGGGAACTGAAGACACTAATTGTTGAAGCTTTGTAGGTGGAATTCTTTCCAATTCTTGCTTGATGTACAATTTTAGGTGCTCACTAGGCCAGGGTCTGCCTTGTCATGTTTTGCGCTTTATAATCTGTCACACAGGCCAGTCTAGTACCCGCTTTCTTTTACTACAAAACATGCTGTTGTAACACGTGCAGAATGTGGTTTGGCATTGTCTTGCTGAAATAAGCAGGGATGTCCCTGAAGAGGACGTTGCTCATATGTTGCATATATTGCTCCAAAACCTGTATGTACCTTTCAGCACTAATAGTGCCTTCACAGATGTGCAAAGCCGCATTTCCATACGGGACAACTCGGTGCGGGTCGCCTCGACTCGGTGCGGTTTGACGGCGTTTCCATTAGTAACTGGTACAAGTTTGCAGGTACTTTTTCGTACCCACTCACCCGAGGTTCTGAGCGATACGAGGCAATACAAAAATGTGAGCGGAGGACAGCATGCCACTGATTGGCCAGGGAGTGTCGTCACTATCGGAGGCATGAGAGTGACTCCTTCACCACAATCAAGCCTGCCATTTTTAAAACCCGACAGCAAGAAACCAGAGGCGCAAAGCACCGGTTGAATCCCCAGACCGACAGTTTGCAGCAGTAGTTTTGCAACATGAGAGCCATCTGAAACGCTCACACAGCATACATATTGTAACACTATACTGCCGGGCGATCTCCACTGAAGCACCGTTACCTGCCCCTACTAGCCGAACAGCTGATTAGCACAGAGCCGGCTGGAGGGCTGATCAAAGGAACTTTGAATTAACGAAATAACGCGACCGTTTGTCCTATCGGAAAAATTCAAACAGTTTCTGAAAGCTGAGAAACTGCACTTCACAACCAATATAGGGTATTACTGTGGTGTTATTACAGTAATTGTTGCCGTAAGTCCGCGAACGGCGGCTCTTTTGAAGTACACTGAGCCGATTATGTTCGGGGTATAGGGTCCATTAACACATTGTATGTGGAACTTATGCATGATGATTATATTAAACTGGCATTAGCTGTTAGCTTGCCTCTATCTCATCTATTGTTGTGTTGTGTTTTGAGCCGCCCACGAGTCACGTCATGAGACTACTGCCTGCGCCGCTATATCGACTCCACCCACACTGTGGTGGTCCTCAATTGCAGTGGAAACACAACATGACCGTGTGGAGTTGTGTTGACCGAGTCGACCCGCGCCGAGTCATCCCGTATGGAAATGCAGCTCAAGTTACCCATGCCATGGACACTAACACACCCCCATACCATCAGAGATGCTGGCTTTTGAACTTCGCACTGATAACACTCCGGACAGTCTTTGGCACAGAGGACACAATGTCCATGATTTCCAAAAACAATTTGAAATGTGGACTCATCAGACCACAGGACACTTTTCCACTTTGCGTCAGTCTATCTCAGATGAGTTCGGGCCCAGAGAAGCCAGTGGTGTTTCTGGGTGTTTTTGATATATGGCTTTCGCTTTGGATGGTAGAACTTTAACTTGCACTTGTAGATGATGCAACGAATGGTTTTCTGAAGTGTTCCTGAGCCCATGTGGTTATATCCGTTACAAAATGATGTCTGTTTTTAATGCAGTGCCACCTGAAGGATCAAAGGTCACGAGCCTTCATTGTTGTTTTTTGACCTTGCTGCTTACTTGCAAAGATTTCTCCAGATTCTCTGAATCTTTTGATGATATTATGGACTGTAGATGATGAAATCCCTAAATTCCTTGCAATTGTACATTGAGAAATGTTCTTAAACTGTTGGATGATTTGCTTACGCAGTTGTTCACAAAGTGGTGAACCTTGCCCCATCCTTGTTTGTGAACGACTGAGCCCTTCAGGGATGCTCCCTTTATACCACTGTTAATTTCATTGCCGAAATATTTTTGACATAGTTTTCGTCAATGACCCTTTTTTTATGACAAAAACGAGACGATGACTAAAATAAAGCTATCTAAAAGGATAAAAACTATGATGAAATTAATTGACACTTTCGGCAACGAATGAAAACGAGACGAAAATGCTTTGCAGGGACGAAATCCAATCAGAACTGATTTAATTTTGCGATAGGGCGGGACACGTTAGGAAAACATCCAATCAAACGCACAGTTGCACAAATATGCTCTAAACCCAGGAAGACCAAACTAGCCTGTGAGTTTTCTTTACTTCTGATAGAACTAAGTTATATAAACAATGTCAGCAGGGAGAAAGAGAAGAGCCGATGTATGGACACATTTGTCCTTTGACGTTGTGACAAACAAAATGATGTGTAAACCATGTGGGGCGACTATCTCGGGTAAAAACACGACAAATCTTAAACAACATCTGTAAACCAGTCACACAGATCTCCATGCAAAGGTAAGCATTTTAATGTCATGCAGGGTCAAGTGTTTTTCCCAGTTTAGCATTTGTGTTTAGAGAAAATCTCCACACCGCGGTGGATTAGCCTTTCCTAATCTTAGTCCTGAACACTGCCCTGTACCTTTCAGAGCGTGTCCTGCTGTAAAACGCTGGTATTATCTCAATAAGGTGGTGTTATTGATCAGGTGTGTGGGAAGCAGGTGAAACTCTAATGTTAATATTATTAATAATATTCCATAAATTTTGATAAATGTTTAATTTTGTATGTGTGTATAATGGCTAATTCAAGGGAACTGAAGAAAAGCATTTAAATTTTGCACCATTTATATTTTAGTCGACTATATTCTTAATATAATTTTGTCAACTAAAACTAAAATTGACTAAATTATGACTAAAACTAAATTACATTTTCGTCAAAAGACTATGACTAAAACTAAATCAAAATTTGCTGTCAAAATTAACACTGCTTTATACCCAGTGATGACATTCACCTGTTTCCAATTAACCTGTGGAATGTTCCAAACAGGTGTTTTTTGAGCATTCCTCAACTTTCCCAGTCTTTTGTGGCCCCTGTCCCAACTCTTTTGGAAGGTGTTGCACGCCTCAAATACAAAATTAGGATATATTTCCAAAAAAAAAACAATAAAGTTTATCCATTTGAACATTAAATATCTTGTCTTTGTAGTGTATTCAATTGAATATAGGTTGAAAAGGATTTATGTTTTACACAACATCCCAACTTCATTGGAATTGGGGTTATAAATTTGTAGACCTCTTTATATGCATTCCACTTGGATATAAGCATGTTCTGTCATTCATAGCTTCATGGGGTGTTTTTGTTTGTTTTTTGTTTTCTTCTCTCTGTTCAGACTCCTCTTCTCTACGCATCAAAGTACAACCACCACCTGATGGTGGCCGATCTGATCTATTTGGGAGCCAATGTCAATGAGACGAACAACGCAGGAAAATCATGCCTCCATCTCAGTGCTGAGAATGGCTACACCAGAGTCCTAGAGGTTGGACCCTTTCTTTCCTGTTTACACTGTGTTTGGGAGGATATCTCTGTTAAGCCATATATAATCAATACTGACGAGAGAAACAGTGACTGCTGATTACTAGTCCAGCCTAAAGGAAAAATTCAGTGATCTCTATAGAAAAAAGGACTAGGGTCAGTCTAACCAATTGAGCCTGCCCATTAGGATCAACACAGATTATTTGGTGCAGTTAGTTTTTTCCTTAACCACTTGTTTACGACTGGTGCTAGAATAATTCCTTTCATATATTTATATATAAATTTGAAACTCTGTTTTGATTAACTAATTCTTTTGGCAATTTCTTTCAATCGATAATACAGACATCTGCTTCTCAGATGTAATGATTTATGTACTGTGCTTAACAAACATATTTTAGAAATTTCTCAAAAACACTGGACTGTGTCACAATTTCAGATTTTTGCATAAATGGTGAGAATTAACAGGAAGCACAGATTTCTACAACATGGTCATGGGTATTACAATTTTCAAATTTGTATAGATGTCACCCTGTTAAAAACAAAACAAAAAAGCCCTGCAGACACTCTGAATCTGTGTTTTTATTTTATTTCCCCCAACAAAAACTTATATGTGAAAATGAAGTGGAAATGATAATTGTTTTTGAAAAGGTACTACCTCAATCAGTAAATACAGCTATCTGCATCAGAGTATAGTATGTATTGAATGATTGCCAAAGCATTGCTCTACATGCTAAATCTTTGGCTGTAACTCAGTTAAATCTTGTGCAACCACAACCATTCACACAAAGGCAGGTGCTTTTCAAATTTAACATTTTCAAATTTCACAGATGTATATCGATCTGTCAAAGTCACAGCTTATAGAATAGTTGTGATGAGGAATTAAGGCTGTGTAGTTCACTATGCAAATTTTAACAGAAATGGTTATAAATGATTCTTTATCAAGTATTTTTCATGTTTTATTTTTTCTTAATTTATTATTTTCTCTATGTTTCATTCTGGTGAAATGTGTCCATACATCTGCTCTTCTCTTTCTCCCTGCTGACATTGTTTACATAACTGTAAACTGAATGTTGTGTTGCATAGTGCATAAAAGTCTCCAGTGCTCTGCTGACTGCAGAGTTCCAAATCTTTTCTGCCAACATCAGCCCTAAAACTGTGTGCTGGGAGCTTCATGGCTCCAAGGCCAAGCACCTCCTGTGTGTATAATGTGTTGGTGGCTCAGTACTTTTGTCCATATAGTGTACATTCTACTTTTTTGCTTATCTATATTCTATATTTAACCAGTATGTATATTTGTTTATTAATAGGTTTTAAAACATGCAATGATGGATGGTGTATATGTTGATGTCGAAGCAACCGATAACTCTGGTAAGTACGGCTTTAAATCTTTAAAGCTTTCAGATCATTTTATTTATGCACCTCATTTTCAAAACCTTAATGAAACTGCTTAAAATGGTTAAATAAATCCATACCATGACATTAACATNAAAAAAAAAAAAAACAAGCCAAGCATTGCAATATAAAAAAGCCTAACAGGTCAGGTTTTAACATGTGTTATGTAAGGTTATTAGTTTAAAAACTTAAAAAAAAATAACATGGAAAAAAGTCAAAATAAGTAAGAGAGTGAGAATTTAAAACTTTGACATAATGCCAAATATATCTTTGTTGTTGCAGATATCTTCTAAGTTAGCGTACTAGCCAGCCCACCAACTAGAATGCCCCATCCTTGACACAGTAGCCCTTTCAGCTCTCAATGGGATAGTCATTCAGATATTACCCAAAATGAATGGCTTCCTCTGATGTGCTGTAAAAAACAAAAAAAGCCCAAGACACGGATGTGGCAACACTTAAAATCCAGAAATAGTGGCCTCTTCTACTGGACTTGCAGTATGTTGTTTGATAGGTTTCCCATTTACATCGTAGCAGATTACTCAAAGAAGCAGTTGACTAATGATTTGTCATCAACTGGTAACACTTTCTCTCTGACTCAAGGTCAAAACAAAGGAAAGAATTCTTTCCTTTGTTTTGACCTTGAGTCAGTGAGAAACTAGAATGGACATAAATGACTATAAAATGGAGTAAAGACGCAGAAAGGGAAGGGGGAGTGTGTAAAACTCAAAATAATACGACAAACAATTAATTTGATCACAGTGAATAAAAACACCTTCAGCATCAAAAGAATCATCTGTGCCCACTGTCTACAGTCTGTCTGAAATAGTTTCACATTGTTTACCAGAAATGTTTAAGCCATACTTCATGCTTTTGTCAGTTACTGTTTCCAATTAGGTTTAAGAGTATGTCCAAGTCCATTATCCTTCTCCCCTCTGTGTTTCTTCAGGAATGAGTGTCCTACAGTGTGCTTCGATTGCTCTAAAGGCCACCATGTGTGAGGTGGAAAGCAACAAATCTCTCAGCCATAGCAAACTCCACACGCTCCGCCAAGAGCAAATGATGGAGACTCTGGAGTGTGTGCTGCGGATGGGTAGCTACCTTCATACCATGGTATATCAGTCTATAATAGCTATTGTACCATTTGGATTTGAATTTCAAACCAAGCATTATTACATTGTTAGTGTGCACTGCAAATTATTAAATTCAATTCAATTTTATATATATAGTGCCAAGTCACAACAGTCACTTCAAGGCACGTTATATTGTAAGGTATAGACCCTAAAATAATTACAGAGAAAATCCAACTGTTAAAAAAAACCCATATGAGTAAGCACTTGGCAACAGTAGGAAGGAAAAACTACCACTGTGGTGGAAAAAATAAAAATAGGTTTCTCTGCACAAAATGATCACCATCTGTGCTGCCTACTCCAATCAGAGACTTTATCAGATGATGAGTAGGAGGATGATGATGATGGTGATGATGAAATGGTGATTAAAAAAAATCTCTGAAATAGAGCACTTTTTTCAAAAAAGCCAAGAGAGACAGAAAATCATTAATCATGGGATTTATCACACAGAGCACTAAAATAAACATTTCAAGTCAAGTTAATTATTTTAATTCTAAGTGCTCTCTCAGTGCGGCTGTTTATTTCTAAGTGATGGCTGCACATTAGAGCTCTGAAACTTTAAACTGGATTCATTTAAACATTAAATGTTGCTGTCTGACAGCCTGATAAAGGAGACAGTGAAAGTGAAATTAATTTTATTGCTTAAACGTGTATTCTTGATGTGTGTTCTGTGTTCTAGTAGCTGCCGAGTAAAAGAGACTTAGCAACAGGTCATAATCAAGTATAACAACATTCATGTATTTTCTGTATCACCAAATTAATACATGCACATTCCTGTGACAGTGTTTCGCTTCATTCAGTGGATGTAGTAAGATACAATTAACAATTTGAGCAAGTAATCTACTAACAAACTGCATACATTTAAGCACAAATTTGACACAAGTTTGAGAAGCAGCTGAAGGAGAATTCATTTATTGTGATATTAGGGGGAACTTTTCTGTTAGAAATTGATGGCAGGTGGGGGCTGTTAGGTTATTCACAAGAGGCAGGATTCAGGACTGCTTTGTGGAAAATAACTTTGCTTTATAAACCTGATTTATTTTTTTGTGTAACATCTGGATTCATGTTCTCCTCATGTTCCTAGGAGAACTCATATCATGATTTATAGTGAGCTCCTGATCATACCTGTGTTAATGAGGTTACTCTGCCCTGTGCATAAATGTGCACATTGCTGTTTTTTCTGCATGCCGTGTGATGCTGGGGGATTTGGGAAGGTTTCCATGATGGACCGATCTCCAAGAAGAAATATGACCAAAATCCTGAAACACTGCAAACCCACCAGCTGACTGTAAAAATGAAGTTGGCTACTTTTATCTTTACATGTCTTCTGATGGGATTCTCCCCCTCCCTCTACTGCTCCACATTAAGTTCAGTTAGGTTTGGTTAAAGTCTGCTCTGTTTCATTAAACACCAGCATTATTTAGGACCAGGAATATGTGGGTCTCAGCTCTGTACATGCAGGGTGAGGACAGGGTGAGTGAAGAATTAAAGGACTGAGCTAAAGCTTTGGCACCAGCTTTGAGCCATCCACCCATGGCAATTAGGCGCTGATAACATCTCCCCCTCTCATTCCAAAGAAATGAATACAATTATCACTTAGGCGCAATGTTAGATGTGTTTTTCAGTTTTAATTCAGCATAATTTGTATCAGAGTGCATGTGCAAATCCTGTTAAATCATGTTTGTATGACTCATTTAAATATATTCTCCAAAAATCCTCTTAGTCTTTTCAAAGGAAAACTTATCCAGAGTGTCACACACCGATTCATGCCAGGTTTTATTGTTTTGTTTTGCAAAAAAAAAACAAAAATTACTGCTGTCCAAACTCATAGCCGGTTATGGCTACACACACACACACAAACAAATCTCATTATCTGAATTTCATGTTTAATATAAAAAGTATAAAGTAAACATAAAAGCATTACAGGTCTAGTTTAAGAGCCTGTGTGGAGTGCAAATGTACATTTAGTCTTCAATGCTTTAGAACTGATGACCACGTGTCCAAACATGATCAAATTTATTTAGACATCTGTATGATAAGTGAATTTGAAGCTTTTAATCCAGACTTGCTAACTAACCAGATTGTTCCTCTTTCTCAGGGGTGGTGGCAGATGCAGCCCAGACTTGGCTAAGCACTCGCTACATCTGCCCGGCAGGGCATTTTGGAGAACCCGACAGTAATGTTTTGAGTTGATTCAGGCTTGCATTTGTCTTAGAGAGGCTAAAATTGATGGTGTTTTTTGCTCTCTCTATGCATGGGTTCAGGCCTGTTATGTAAACATCTGACATTCTGTGTGTGGTAAAAATACCTGACTTGCAATCAGGTGTTTATTATAACCAGCACAGAAATGTTAGGTGCCCATTAGCTGGTTTCTATGAAACTTCCATTGTTTGTTACATTGGAGTAACAAATTATCCTCAAATAAGGTGTTCCAGGTGATTCCAATCTAAAATCTATCTAATGTTCTTTGACATGTTAATGTAACACAGCTCTTTCAGGACAGCTGTGACAGTTCTGTATTGTTTGTTTGTTTATTGTTTGTTTTTAATTGTATTTGCATTCTTTCCTGGAACAAGCCATAGAAATTACATGTTGGATCTTCAGTCTCTTAAATCCACCAGTCAGGGGTTAGGGTTTGGACTTGGTTAACAGCTGATCCTTTTTGTAAAATTTTCACCTATTTGGAACACTCAGAACAGAATAGGAAACACTGTCACCTCAAAATGCATGTAAAAGACTCCATACAAAATGTAACATTGTCTTGTTTCTGACAATTTGCCTGTGTAGCATGGGGCTAAAAACAAAATCCAACTCTAAATCTAGGTGGGTTGTAAGTGACGTGGTGGATTATAAGAGGCTAATAGACTGTAACACTAGAGGACATTAAGTTGTGCGTGGTGATGGGGAGTAAATGATTACATTTGACTGTACTTACATTTAAAACAATGCTGGTTGTTTTAAATGATTTAGCGTATTAGCGTCAGATATGATCCAGTGTATTGCGTCATTGTAGAGTTTTCAATCAAGATTTGGATAAACAGCATTTTTTGCCATCTTTTGAGTAATTAGGAGAATATTAGTTAAATCTTTTTTTGCTGGATGGAAATCAGTGGAGTGCAAAGTGCTGTACAAAAACAAAATGACACAATAAAATCCAGCTACGCAAGGATGAGAAAAGACCAAAATGAGATGAAAGCTCTCCAGCATAAATCATTCTTTAAAGGGAGATTCTGATGGTAATGTATAGATATGGTTATAGTACTAACTTTACTGAAATATTAGGAATACAGTGATTATACATGGGCTGAACATTGGTAATGTTTATCTGTTTTGTCAGGTCTTTTTTTATGGCTAAAGTCTCAAAAGTCCTATTGACCTTCCTGTGTATTATTATGATGTGGTTCATGTAACGATTTTAAAGGACTTGGTAATTGCACACTTGTACTGTAGGGGAGTCTTTAAATTAATCTGAAATCCATCTTTTTTCTTGAGCCAGTGCCACTGAGGAACTATTTTTGGGTGTTTGTGGATGTTTTGTCAAACATCTTTGTTTGATTTATTGGGTTGAAGTTTAACAATTTAGCTTAGAATGTATCCTTATAGTTTTCTAATAGTGGTGATGGGCAACAGCCTAAATATAACATATTAAAGCAAAAAACGTTTAACTATTTCTCATAGATTGTTCTTTTTGAAGTCTGTTTTAATATTTACTGACTTGTTTTTCAATGTTTTTATGCCTGTGGAGCCCTTTGAACCTACACGTGAGATTGGGCTAAATTGGGCTGTAAACAAAGAGGTTTCAGGTAATTTTACATGTATATAAAAGTCACGCATTCTGTGGGCCATATTTTTCAGAACATTTTCATAAACCATCATACCACTTAAATTATTTAGAAAAATAATACAACGGCTGCAAAATAGTTTATAACAGACACTATAATCAAGACTGTTAGGATGCATACAGTGGCGTGTCAATATTATTATTGAGATTATAATCTTAAATATTAAATCTTTAAATGCTATCAAATATTAAATCTTTTTATAGAATTTAGTGCAGAGGATAATGACGAACCAGCAAAAGCTTTGAGTAATAACCTACAAATAAAATAATATATTTTTCTTTTCTTTCGAGCGTAAAATGAATCATCCATTTACGAAACAGATGATGAACAGCTTGAGTTTTCTTCAGAAAAATGCGTTCAGTCAGGACGTCTGCTGTTACTACAAACAAAATGCTTGCATTGTGAATCACAAACACTTTGGCACGGTTCCTTTTGGAGTGGCGTGACAGGACTTGGTTCAATCACTGGTTTTATAGCTTTCTTAATGACAGAGCTCTGGCTCTGAAGGAGAAGAAAAACGAGCGCACAAAACAAACAGTTCCCGACCACTCGTGGCAGCAGCAGTTCTTACAACTCACAAAACAATCCTGATGCAGTGAAGGCCAAAATGTTTGCGCTTATGTGCAGTCTTTACATTTTGCAAAGCGTTTCCATGGGTGGGAATGGTTCTTTTGTTGGGCCTGCTCTGACCCACAGGGAGGTGTCTTTGACACCCATGATTGAAATAATACTATTTTTTATGTGACTTTTTTATTTTAGATAATAAATGCCTTACCTTATATATGGCAAATTCTTTAATGTAGGGTACTAAATCTAGATATTAATAATCAAAAGGTTTATGTATTCAAAACAACTGAGAACTTAGATTAATTAAAAAAACACCTTCCTATACTGTAAAAATGACATTTTACTGGCATTTTAATATGGGACATTGTATAACAAACAGGGATGCTTAACTAGATGCTCTTTTGTAAGTGCTTTCTTCTAATCAGGGATATCAACATTCATTTTATCGTAAATTTTTGGACATGTGCTTTTCTAATGAATGCCTGTGGAGAAAATGGTTAAGGGGTTGGTTTTCTATTTGAGTGAGTGTCATTTTTTGTGTGCTTAAGGTAAAAATGTGGATTTAGTGCCAGAATTTTACAATTGGGTTTTTTTTTTTTTGTGTTGCACTAAAAATAATGTAATGTGTGGTGAATCATGAAGCATGTTATGTTTCAGGTAGAGCTATTATAGTTGTGTTATAGTGTGCCAGACACACACAGACTTATAATTTTGTAATTCTATATGATTTTGCATTTTAAAGAGCTTAATAAAATTTTGGGTTCTGTAAAAATTGTTTGTTTTTTTTGTCTTGTTTGATTTCTTACAGTTGCTAATCTCAGACAGTAAACCTGCAACACTTACTGCCATACTAGTGTGATTATATGACTTGATAATTAAAACCAGAAAGTTATAGTTTTAGGAGTCTTCCATCTTTTTACAGGAAAAAATACATCATGTGCTAATGAGTCAGACTTGTGTTTGTTTTCACCGTTTCCTCTAGACTGTACGGGAAAGTTCAATGGAGCTCTTGGAATTCAAAAGTGAAACCAGTATGGAAATGCCTTAAACCTGCATTCACTCTGCTGGTTGCACAAAGAAGAGTTAAAATACTGCTGCAACAAGTACTGTGAAACCACAACATTTACTGCTCAGTGCTCTTGTCAGTTCCATAAAATGAAACTTGAACCTTCATATTTAATCTATAATCCAATCATAAAATTAAGGATCAACATTTCTTGTAACTATCATGTAACTTTACACGATACCAAAACTTGAACAACTCAAAGCAGCAGCAAAGCATTCTCTTTAAGCTGTCAGGTTCATTCATGTGTCCTGAGGTTTCTAGAAGTTTGTCGTGCTTGTTTGGGCTTGCTTAGCCAATGGGAGAGGTTGGAACAACAAGCAATTTATTTCTCAGTGCCAGACCTTGACAGTAAAGAATGTTTACAGGATCACATCTCACAAAAGAGTTCACTGGAGTTCACACACTCCTCCTTTTACTTAACATGCTTCAACTTTTGCCAAATTCTCAGATTAATTTATCTGAGGCCAGGTTCACACAGACTTAAACTCTTTGAACTCATGTCACCATGCACAACGATTCAAATTCTGAGCGAAGCTGAAAGAGAGAAATTATTTAAAGGTATCCAGTTTGCTTGGAAGGTTTTCCACATGTTAATGTATGTCTTCATGTTAAAAGACAGACCACCTCCATATTATCAGTTTAAAAGGTGGAGATCAGAAGTAAACATTTGCTGGAGCTGGAGAGATCTGGCGCACATTGTACTGTGGTGCGTGACCTGTGATATTCCCTGGGCCTTTAGGTGTTTCAACATCAGACAGCTCTCACCCTGGTGATCCGGCAATGGCACCCAACTTTTGGTGTCCCAACAGCATTCATCAGTGCATCTCTTGTTGATCCTGAACCATGATGTTGAGACTATAGTTTTGGTGAGCTATGAATGCTCCCCAACCAGCTTCAAATCAGTCCTGATCTTTCTCTGTATTCCTCCATAGGTTTGTAGAATGTGGCCTCCTCCTTTTATTGACCGTCTTGATTTTGTTCCCGCTGCTCAACTTCTAGTATGAGTAACTGATGAGATGCCTCTAAAACACGCTGTATTTAAAAGATGGATGTACGCACTGTGACATTACTCAGTGGTCAGTAAAATCCCACTGTCGAACCTAGAGCTGACTGCTTTACCATGTGCATCTTGGTGTTCAAAATGCACTTGACAAGTGAGCGATGCATCTAACCGAGAAGTCAGTGGACACTGTACACTCCTACAGTGAAGTCAACCAACTTGTCCCTCATCTTACTCTGTTGTCCCATTTAATTACATTGTAGTTCCAACAATAAAAGTTAGACTACTGTATAATGTATGTAGAGGGAAGCTGAAGAGAAATGTTGCATTTTTGCACCACTAGATGGTGCAGATGTAGCTTTTATCCAGAGGCATTATCCTGGGAGAAGTATTTTACCATTGCTTTGGAAAATATGCGCAAGTGCAGAAGAGTGGTAGAAAGTCACTAATCTGCATAGAATTTGTTATGGACAGAAATCATTTGATCAACCAGTAGAAAACATCACATTATGACACTGACAGAGTCATGCTTGACAAATTAGTGTTCTTTTGATTTGTCCTTCAGCAGCAACAGTGTGAGTTGGTTATAATTCCAGCTTTACTGGCTTGCTGTCAATTGAAATTCTTTGCTTTGTGTTTACCTGCTGGGTGGCCTTAGAATACATTGTTATATTGTTTCTGTCTTTTGTGTTTATGAATCAAAACCCACATGTTTAAAAACATTTGTTTAATTGTGAATGTTTTACAAATTTCTGCTGTCATTTTTGTTCTTTTCATTACTGATTCTTAAAGTATACACATTTATACTAACTTTCATTGTTTAAGAGGTTTGATTGGTCACTTTTTAGTCCAAACTGGCAGCTACATTGCAATGAAACATTATATTTCACTTATATGTTCTTTGGAGAGTTGTGCCTGCTAAAAATCTGTCTTTGTTTTGAGTGCTAGGTGAAGTGAGAGCTAGTAAAAATAAGCTATATAAATTATAGTTAGCTAATAACAAATAGCTGGGCAGTTTCATGGTGTGCCAAATGTTTTCAATGGTGGAAAGTCTGGATGGCAGGGCCAGTACTCTACTATGAAGCCATGCTGTTTAATAGATGCAGCATGGAGTTTAGCATTCTCTTGCTGAAATATGTAAGGCCTTCCCTGAAAAAGACATCTGGATGGAAGCATATATTGCTCTAAAACGTGTTTAGGTGCTGATGCATGTAGGATATGTAGGCTTTTAAAGTGAGCGCTGTTAACAAACGGGATGGCCCCTCTATTTTAAAGAATGTGGTATTCATGTTTCCCAAAAATAATTTGAAATTTCAATTTGTCTGACCACAGAACAGTTTTCCACTTTTCCTCAGTCCATTTAAATGAGCTTTGATCCAGAAAAGACAGCAGCATTTCTGATTCCTGTTTACATATTGTCTCTTCTTTGTGTGGCAGAGCTTTAACCTGTACTTCTGATTCCTGCAAGTGTCCCTGAACGCATACAGAAGAATCATGCCTGCTTTTAATGCAGTGTTGACTGAGTACTTAAAGATCACAGGCATAAGATATTGGGGATTTCTCATGGAGATTCTCTGAATCTTTTGAAAATATTATGTACTGTAGATAATGGTGAGATATGCAAAGTTCTCACAATTTTAGGCTGAGGAACATTATTACAATTTGAGACTGAAAACCCGGAGCCTTCTGGGCCTCCACTGGGCCACCTGCACAGTGGAGAGTCTAGAGTCCTGCACAGGCCCTAGGCAACAATTCACAGAGGGCTCCAACAAGAGTTCATCACCATTACATGATGAATAATAAAATTAATAAATTATAATATTGATTTAAATGTTTTTTTCCTTACACAACAGAAATAACAATATCATGTAACAATACAATATATAGTCCAATACAGAGGATTAAAACTATGTGCTGGAACCTGCAATGGCTACTTACTTTCACCTAATGAAAATAGTAATGCTCCTGTGTCCGTTGGCCCAGCACTTTAGGTTGGACTTTGATTAGAGTTTTGTTTTCCTTTTAAGTACTTCTTTTGTTTCATTTTCTTGTTTTGCTGTGTTATAGGTTATGTTTTACTAGTTACTAGTTACTAGTTCCACAATGTTTCCCAGTGTGTTGTGTCATGTCCGTGTCTTTGTTTCCTCATCTTGCTGCCTGTTTTATTTTGACGGTCTTCTGTTCCCTGTGTGTTGTGTTCTGTAGACAGCACTCATGTCTACTGCATTTCTAATTTGCAAGCCAAGAAATGTTACATGTCCCTTGTTTGATAAGGGCTTAAGAGAGCTTCAGAAGTCCTCTGTAGGGATGGGACAACCTGCTGAAATAACGACTCTCAGTCAGGCCTTTAGAACAGCTGGACAGAAGCCGCTGATTAAAAGGCACGTGGTAGCCTGCTTGGATTTTTCTGCACATAATGGACTTAAATGAGGATGAAAGGATTCTCCTAAATGATGAGTCTAACTGAACTAAGAATAGAACTACAAGCATTGTGTTTGGTAAACAGCAGGTCTGGCTCATCACCTGCTACTCGCTCTCGGGAAATGCCAAATAATCAAGTACATTAGGGCTCCCTGGCAGACATTTTGAGCCCTATATGCACACTTTCTAAGTGTCAACATTCTTGCAGACTTAGCCTGAGAGAATTACCCATAGTTCATACCACTGTGGCATGAAACACGGGGTTGTAGGGGATGCCTTAGGGGGAAAATGTTTTAAAGTAAATCCAGAAGCATAGGCGGAGCAACCAAAAAGTTACAAGAAAAAGTTTACATGACAGAATGTGTTTAGTTACACAACTTTATTCATTAAAAACTTAAAATTTCACTTAATCTGATATTGTGATACCTCTTACCTCCTCTGTAAAAGGAGAGAGCGTGAGCTCTTCATATCAGACATTTGGCCCTTTGAGAAACCACCACCTATCATTTTAAGCCCCACTGCTTCTCCTGCACACATACATGTTTTAAGTCTATGAGTTGGACATTGTTAGACAATTTGACTAGTTTCTCCTGTAGGTCACCTCTAGCATAATTGTTAAATACCAAGAATGTGGGCACACACTACAGAATGGGGCAGAGCAGGTTGTACTTTGGGGTCACTCAACATCTGCTGAAAACTCTTGTTGCCAGTCAGTGTCTAGTGTTTTACATAGAGAATTGAAACTGCCGTGGTTTGCTGGGGGGGGCATTAAGAAGATGGATACAGCAGACCTTGATAGACTGGTTAGGAGAGTGAGCTCTGTGGTTGGCATGGAGCTGGAGCAAATTACATCAGTAATTCAGTGAAAAGAACACTCAATAAACTGCCATCCATCATGGACAACAATCAGCACACTCTGCACAGTGTATTTCTGAGGCAGATGAGCTTGTTCAGCGACAGGCTGTTGTCACCGTCCTGCACCACTGACTGATTGGGGAACTGTTTTCCCCCCTAAGCCACAAGGCACTTCAATGCATCACAGGAGGGGAAAGTAGACAGACATCGAATTTGCAGCATGACTCTGTATAGCAGAACTAAAACTATCTACACTTTAATTTGCCTGACAACAGGGACAGCTGTGTATTATTATTAGTAGTAGTAGTAGTAGTAGTATTTTACTATAATGATCATAGTGTATGTATATATGTATGGGTATATACAGATATACCCACATACATGAACGTGACCAGTGCAGAAAAAACATTCAGTAGATTAAACATGAAGGTGTTTTACGGCACATTTAATTTTATAGAATTGACAAGAGCACTGAGTAGTAAGATTGGTTTCATAGTACTTTTTGAAGCAATATTTTAACTTGACTATTAAAAGCAGTCAACTGTCTTTGTGTTACAACACATAAGTCCTTTGGTTCAGCAAAATATCCCTGTTAGGTTAAACAGTAATAATATGGATTCCAACCAGTATCATCTGATTGTATTACACCATTAACATGTAAATGGCTGTGGTTTCACTCTCAAGCTTATTTAACTTAGTCCATAAAGCCTCATTATAAAGGTCTGTTCATGGCTGCTACCTTGGTGTTTTGAAACAGACTGTCTCCACTGAGGGGCAGATCTGACTGAGACACCACACTCCTAGTAGAAACCTGTCAGTCACAAGGCAGGCACAGCCTAAATCCTTTCACTCTTTGACCTCCTTTTTGACTATAGAGGAGCACATAATTTATAAAATAAACTTAATATTTGTTCTTTTAACTTGTGATTGACACCATAACCTCAGGAAAGGATGTCTTTCTACAACCAGAAAAGTGAATGCAGGTTTAAGACATTTCCATACTGGTTTTACTTTTGAATTCCTACAGCTACATCAAACTTTCCCATACAGTCTAAAGCAAAAGGTAAAAACAAACAAACCAAAAGTCTGACTCATTAGCACATGATGTATTTTTTCCCTGTAAAACAAAGATCAAAGAATCTTAAAACTATATCTTGTTGATTTTATTTATCAAGTTTATATATTAGTATGTGGAATAATATTCCTCAACTTTTTTGAGACATGTTGCTACCATCAAATTCAACATGAGCTCATTTTTTCCTTCCCACTGTCACCAAGTCCTTGCTCATAAGGGGTCGCTTTGATTGTTGGGTTTTCTCTGTATTTATTGTATGGTCTTACAATATAAAGTGCCTTGAGGTGACTGTTGTGAACCAGAAAAGGCTACTGGCCTCACACCTTTACAACATCAGATCATTGTTAATGGGACATAGACATGTCCATAAAATTAATAGATTCCAATGGCTTACAGAGTTAATTCTGCTACCAGAGACAATAGTCAACTGCAGCCACATGCTGGCAGTAATTACAAGGATTGATACAAACAGGCAAAAAGTTTATGATAGAATGCTGTTTGAGATGAATGGAGAGAGATCACATTCTCTTTGGTATTTTTTATTGATGTCTATTTTTACATGTCAAATACTGCTTGCCTGGCTTGCCCTTATGGAATGCCACTGCAATAAGGTGTGTAAAAAGTGAATTTGTCTGATCATTGAATCCACTGAAGTACTGCAGGTCTGATTAGTAAATCTTACCCCATGATTCTTTTTTTAATTTGTCCGTGTTGTTGCATTGGAAACCATTTGCCCTCCAATAATAGAAGCATGCTCTTAACTTGACATAGATTTCACATAGATTTAAAGTGCTTTTAGTGCTCAGCTATAGTAGAAAGCACTATATATATATATATATAGATAGATAGAGAGAGAGAGAGAGAGAGAGCGAGAGAGAGAGAGAGAGAGAGAGAGCATGGTGCTGCTGATGGACAGTACAAACACTGGTACATTCATTTTATTGCTGTGTTCAAATTAAAAATGTTTTGTTATACTGAATAATGACACTGATATGCTCTAGACGAAACAAATATTTACCTGAGATGTCCCATTTGATTCATTTATGGGGCACTGAAATAGTCATTTTCTCAGCATATACTTTTATTGTTTATGACAGAGAGGAAATTATTGGACAATTATTGTAATTTGCAAGTACAGAAAGAGTTTAGCTGATTCAACAGAAATGGAACAATTCCAAAGCTTTTCCTATAGAGTCTTCTCTCTCTGAATGACAATGCATTCTGGATGTTTACATATTTTTCTGATTTGTAATTTTTGCAAGGGAAAACTGCAATAATTTTACAGTTGTGGTTTAAACTTAAGATTGAATCTATTTTTTTCATCTGCACCAACACAGCCAGCTTTTTTACCCTCACCCCCACCCTTCTATCAGCCCATACAAGTGCTCATAATGAATTTAAACCTTTCTCACTGGTATACTTGGAGGCATTGAACAGAGCTCCAGGCCATTCATCTCATTGTGGCCACCCCCTGCTCCCCCATACTAAAATACAGGCACACACACTTCTTCTCTATTTCTGCTCCTCTTGCATCACCCCACCAACCCCCTACTTCTTTCTCGCCTACTGGCTCTAATATCATCCTGTCTTCCTTTCGTTTTACTACTTTAGCCAGCATGTCTCAATATGCCGCAGCTTTACTGAGCATGTAAATTCATGGTGGCTGTGTGTAACCACTGATGCAATATGTCATGTTTTTTATATTCATTGTTATCAGTGAAGGTCCAGAGTAGAACTGTTGATGTCACTTGCATCTTGCACATTCATCTTGATTCTATTTATTTTCAGTTGCTTGGACTAAATTCCCATTTATCCATCTTAATTGCTTATCCATTCAGAGTCATGGGGGATGCTGGAGCATTTTCTGGTCAGCATTTTCTTTCTTTCTTTTTTTTAATATCTCAATAACATTAGATGCGGGAATAACTTGCTATTACTATACACTCACTGGCCACTGTGCTAGGTACTGTTCAACTGATCTTTAATGCAAAAAATATTTCATTAGGCAATCAAATGCCAGCATTTAGGCAAGTGGACCTGCTGACATTCAGCAGGAAGAAAGGTGATTTAAGTGACTTTGAACATGCTTGTTGGTGCCAAACTGGCTGGTCTGAGTATTTCAGAAATTGCTGATCTACTGGGACTTTCCTGTACAACCATCTCTAGGGTTTACAGAGAATGATATGAAAAAGAAACAAATATCAAGTAACTGGCAATTCTCTGGAAGAAAATCTTTTGTGGACATCAGAAGAGAGTGGTTTGATTTGATAGGAAGGCAACAGAAACTAAAATAACCACCCATTTCAACCAATGTAGGCACCACTCCTGTCAGCTAAGAACAGGAAACTGAGGCTACAGTTCACACGGGATTATCAAAATCAGACAACAAAAGATTGGGAACATTTCCTGGTCTGAAAAGTCTCAATTTTTGCTGCAACATTCAGATGGGAGAGTCAGAATTTGGCATAAACAACATGAAAGCATGGACCCATCCTGTCTTGTATCAGTGTTTTAGGCTGCTGTGATCCACAGTCTTGTGGATCACGCTATAAATAGCTCAGTCAGCCTGGTTCTATACCACAGCTAATCAAGATGGCAAAGTGAATCACTGTTCAGACTGCCTTACAGTTAATATTGAATGAGACAGAGGGTTTTGATAGTGATGCAGAGGAAGAACTTTCAGAATATGAGGATCACATTTCTGAAAATTCAGAATCTTGCACTGAGTCTGAAGATGAGGATGAGCATCAGGCAGCTCCAAAGCATAAAAGAGTCTAAGGTCCAACACGTGAGCAACCAGCCATACGACCAGCCCTTCAGCCAGGTCCAAAACACAAGCGAACCTCAAGACCAGCCCATGAGCAGCCAGTCATAGAATCAGCTTGTCAACAGCATGTGGATGTCAAAAAATGGAAGAATGAAATGGTCTTCTGGCTCAAGAAATGAACTCCTCCGCATGGCTACCAATGAAATTTGGATGATACCAGGAACTATACACTTGGCAGTCACTTATGCACAAGGTCTCAAATCTTCTTTTGACCTTTAGCAGGAAGGAGAGTTTTTGGAGAGAAGTGAAAATTTATGGACCAGACCGATTTGGATGCTTACTTCAGAGTTCTTATCCTTGCTGGTGTTTTCAGGTCCAAAGGGGAAGACACAGAATCCCCATGGGAGGAAGAAACTGACAGAGAACTTTTCCAGTCAACAATGTCTCTGAAAACTTTCAAAAGAATTTCCAGGACCATCCATTTTGATGACCGTAATGATAGACCAGCTTGACAGCAGAGAGACAAGCCAGCTACCATCAGGAGAGTATGGGACAAGTGGGTGGCCCGTCTCCCCCTGTTTTACAGCCCTGGGCCCAATGTCACCATTGATGAGCAGCTGATGCCATTTTCGGGTCACTGCCCATTCCGGCAGTATATCCATTCTAAGGCCATCTAAATGTAGTATAAAGATTTGGGCTGCCTGTGATGCTGCTTCATCTTAATAAAAAAAACAAGAAAAAAAAAAAACAAGTGGCATTTCAAGTCATAAATGTGATTTAACAAAGTTAACTGGAACAAATTTATCATATGTGTTGTTAACTTGCAATTGAAGTAAACATCTGCTGAGTATATTAACAAAAAATGGTTTGATTATGTTGAATTAAAAGCCCCAAAATGCAGTGGATCCACTAGACCCAGTAGGACTCCTTGTGTAACAAAAAAATGAAGACCTTATAAGGTCCTCATTTTTTTTGTTATAAGGGTTAAACTTCACAGTCTACCTGAGCATTGTTACTGACCATATCAAGCCCTGACTACAGTGTACTCATCTTTGACTATTCCAGTGCAATGTCACAAATTTCAAGTGATCTCAGACTGGTTAAATATGATAGTGAGTTCAATGTACTCAAATGGCTTCCACAATCACCACATCTCAATTCAGCAGAGCAACTTTGGGATGTAGTAGAACGGTAGATTCACATCATGGATGACAAATGTGCAGCAGCTGTGTGATGCTGTCATTCATTCTCTGAGAGATACTATCAGCACCTTATTGAATCTATGCTTCAAAATATTAAGACAGTTCTTAAGGCAAAACGGGCTCCAACCTGGTACTACCAAGGTGTAACTAATGAAGTCTCCAGTAAGCATAACTCATGAGGTGGACTATTGAGAAACTGTATACATTCATGGTCACCTAAAAAAAAATTTTTTCATAGCGCAAAAAGAAGTTGAGTTGTATAGAATTCTATGGAAAAAGAGCACTATGGCTCCCCTGCTTATCATTTTGTAACTGATGGTCTCCATTAGAGTCAAAAAGGAGGATAAAACAGGGTACATTTTAGTAATGACAAGTGGCTAACATCTAAGGCTTAATTTATAGTACTCGAGGGAATGTGAAACCTTGTACTTGTGACTTGTCTTCTTTTTTATTCAGTTTTGATTCGAGTTTTATATACACTGGCAAGGGAAAGTCTGGAACCACCCCTAATTTCTTTATGTTTTGCGAGAAAAATGAGAAATGCAGCACTTCAGTGAAACAAGCAAATGTAAAAATGTAAATGAAGTATATAAGGCAAAAACAGAGCTGGTAAAACATGCTTGAAAGTCAATTTTTGGTATGATTACCGTTATTCTTCAACACAGCCTAAACTCTTTTAGGTAAGCATTGTTGTCATTTCTTTAGTCTTGACAAATAAGCCCTTCTGTGGATGTGGCTGCCATTTTCAGATCCTGAGTCAGGTCTTTGGTGGATTGTTTCCTATTTTTTAAGGTCATAACTTTCAGATACTGTTCATCTGAACCAGGCTCAGGGAGGGGCAGTCATCTGCTGCAACCAGTTGGGGCTGAGGGGAGAAAGCCAGAGATTAATAATAACTCATGATTAAATGTTGAGTGATGTATAAGCAGAGGGAAAAGAGGTGAAGGAAAAAGAAATACTCAGTGTATCATGGGCCTGTTGCAGCATAACTAAGGGATGTTTCAGGGTCACCTGATCCAGCCCTAACTGTAAGCTTTATCAAAAAGGAAAGTCTTAAGCTTAATCTGAAAGATAGAGAGGGTGACTGTCTCCTGAATCCAAATTGGGAGCTGGTTCTGCAGAACTCTAAAATTTGAAACATCTTGTCTCAGAATGATGCTGAAATTCTAGTTTATGCATTTATTAGTTCTATACTGGACTATTGTGATTCATTACTATCAGGTTGTTCTAAAAAAAAAAAATCCCTGAAAAGCCTTCAACTGATTCAGAGTGCTGAAAGCGAGAGTATGGACTAGGACCACAAAGACTAATTCCCTGTTAAATCCAGAATTGAATTTAAAGTCCTTCTCACATATAAGATATCTTCTTGAATAATCAGGGCCCATCAATAATCAGGGCTGGAGCGATGGCGCTCCCACCTGCTATCTGCTTTTAGTTTCCAACTACAACCACATACAACAGAGCAATAATTCATTTTGCATATGAAACCAGAGGATTTACACTTACATATCATGCATTCAGCATGTCCCAGAGCGCTGTATCCTTCCTCTGATGGGTTCGCAAAAATCGCATAGAAAGCGCAAATAACAAAACATACTCCATGCACTTTATCGTGTGCATTAGCATATACAGTTATGGAATTTCTGCATCTACCATAATATGTAGATACAGAAAACGGTTTTCAATTTCTTTGTGGGTCAGTGCACTTTTTAGCTACCTTATGTAGTTTCTATGGATTTCCTTCATACATATTATAATTAGGGTTCTGAAGATTCTATTGATGTAAAGTGAGTTGAAATATTCTACAGCATGTATATGTATAACTGTAAAGACATGGTTCGGCAGACTTATTCTATTATAGGTCTTAAAGGGCTTCAGCCCTCATAGCACCGTATCTCTTCACTTTCAGATGGCTTACTTGTGGTTCCTAGGGTATTTAAAAGTAGAATGGGAGGCAGAGCCTTCAGCTTTCAAGTCCCTCTTCTGTGTCCCTCTCCCAGCTTGGATTCAGGAGACAGACACCTCTATTTCTAAGATTGGGCTTAAAACTTTCCATTTTGATCAAGCTTATAGTTAGGGCTGGATCATATGCTGCAATAGGCCTAGACTGTTGTGGGGTTCCCATGATGCACTGAGTGTTTCTTCTTCACTCACCTCATGTGTTTATACTCCACTCTGCATTTAAATGCAGAGTTACTATTAGTTACTATTAATCTCTGCCTCTCTTCCACAGTGTGTCTTTTGTCCTGTCTCCCTCCCCTCAGCCCCAACTGGTCACAGCAGATGACTGCCCCTCCCTGAGCCTGGTTCTGCTGGAGGTTTCTTCCTGTTAAAAGGGAGTTTTTCCTTCCCACTGTCGCCAAGTGCTGCTCATAGGCGGTCGTTCTGACTGTTGGGTTTTCTCTATATTATTATTTACTTTCCAGTATAAAGCACCTTGAGTTGACTGTTGTGATTTTGCACTAGATAAATAAAATTGAATTGAACTGAATGGAAAATACTGTTTTATGTGTGACAAAATCATTGTTGGCAAGGGAACAAATTATGCTTCTGTGTGACAGACTGCTTGTAATAAAGTGCCTACAGGTCCAATTAAAATCATTTCTTTGCTAAGTTGTGTGTCATGTGTAGACACAGCAGTGTTTCATCCCTTGAATTAGGTGCTTTGTTTATGCTTGAATGAGTCATAGGTCAGTGTTAAGTGGCTTAACAGAAAAAACAGCAGCAACAACCCTGGACTGGGACTTCCATATGTGACACTGTAATATTTATGGTGTGTGTGTGTGTGTGTGTGTGTGTGTGTGTGTGTGTGTGTGTGTGTGTGTG
>JASGAU010406605.1:0-19954 GCA_030220045.1 Australoheros facetus
TCTCTCTCTCTCTCTCTCTCTCTCTCTCTCTCTCTCTCTCTCTCTCTCTCTCTCTCTCTCTCTCTCTCTCTCTCTCTCTCTCTCTCTCTCTCTCTCTGATCAGCAGGCTCAGAAAACCCAAACATACAGGGGGTTCTGCTGGTGTTGAACTTGTGAGAAACTAGATAAATATAAGATATGAGTGTTAAGTAACTATTAGACTTTTTCTGCAGACTTGCTAATGCCCGTTTGTTGTGCATCTCTTTTGATGTCCGGCCTGGACGGTGTTAGCGTAGTAAGACCAGGATAGCATTAGCAATGAGATTAACTACAACCTGTTCACTGCATGCTGATTAATGTAATGCCAGGGAAATTAGAGCAGGAGAGTTCCAGGCACGCACACACACACACACACACACACCACATCCACTGCATGTCTTCCACACAATCCATAAAAGTAGATAAAAGAGCATGGTCACTTTTTGTTTTTTTGGTATTTATTTTTTCCTCCTCTTTAAAAAGCTGTGAATTGAAAAAGTTTCTGTCCTCCCTCTGAAATGAATCACTTTGGTTTTGTTGGGGTCACACTCTTGTCACAATTTCCGCCTGTCTAATTTCCCTCCTCCCACCTTGAGCAGATGACATAAATCAGGCCTGCGAGCAGCGTTTATTGTACTTGGTAACAGTAGTTATTCTCACGCTCTGTAGTACAGCCAGGGCTCCTGACCAATAAATGTCAGGGGTTGGGTTTCTCCAGGTTCTGTGAAGGTGTGGTGTGTGGAGGTATTTGTCACCTCAGAGAAAAGGTCTCATATTGAAGCTATCATCATTAGATCGCTTTCAGCAGCAGCAGCAGCTCAGCTTTGCGCGTTTACTTCAACCAGCTGGCTACCATCTTGACTCAGGGTGAAGGTTGATGAGTACTGCACTCAAACACTCTGCTTAACGGCCCAATAGCTTACTTTATTTTTTAAAAATGTTTTTGTTTTTTTTAACTCTCCTGATGTTCCACTCCATTTCTATGTGATGGTCAGAAATCTCCTCATATTCTCCATATTTCATTTTATCCTGGTCACTATGATATATTTCTTTTTTGAACAGTGAGCTGAAGTTCATTTTCATTGGAGTTGATGCTGTGAACTGTTCACTCATTATAGCCAAAATTTAATGTGTCTATAAGTTATTAGAAAACCAAGATTATTTACAGTATATATTTGGATTTTCATCTTTTTTTTAAATGATTTTTGTATGAATATTTTATTGGGACGTTTATATGCATAGTGTTTGCTCAGTAGCTTTAACTGCTGTATTAGTCCACTTACATCTTCTATATCATGGGTGTCATGCTCACTGGATTTCGTGAGCCACAAACAGCTCAATTAGATCTCAAATGGGTAGTGCTAAACAAATGTATTAACCACCTGTAATAAAAACAAACAGGCTGGGGCAAGACAGCAGGATTCATTGAATGCCACATCTCTTTATTGTAGTGTCTATACTATAAATACAGTTTGGGAAATGAAGGCAGCCCCCCCCTGTAAGTTTAAACCAGTGACCAGTGCTGTTGCCTCTCATGTGATGAATCCTCTCACAGCTTCTGTGCATTAGGACTGATACTGAATGCTATTGAGATGCCTACAGGGATCAGAGGATCACCTTTAAATGTTCAGACCTCACCCAGTGCATGAACACAGTTCCAGGTGAGGCCAGTCTCAATATGTCTTCCAGCTAGGCCCCTCTGTCTATTGCCAGAGGGGCCCTACTGTACTTTGACTCATGTCCAATGTCAGAAAAGCTACACTAGTTTTAAAGTTGGTAATACTTTTTTTTTGAAAACGCATTCAGTCATCTTTATGCATCATAAATCCATTCTGTTTTTTTAGTGGCTTTTGTTCTGTTTAATATGGAATATGGTGTATTGAGAGACAGATGGGCAGAATGATGCATACGCGGTGCTGTGTGGATTGTCTTTCCATACCGTGGAATAGATTAGAGGGATGAAAGGATGAGAAGATGGATGGACAGAACAGATAGGACAGAACTGGGCATTACATGAAAGCAAGAGTAGAAGACCGTGCAATCTGGGCTGCAATGTTTTCGTGTGATCTCTCACAACAGAGGGATGGCCTGTCTCATCTCTGTCGTGCACGATCTGCCTTTCTTGCTAATCTGATGAAGATACTTAGTACCTGTATTTTCTCCTTCACTCTCACTGCACAATGCCCTCTCACCTCATACCCTTATGATGCCAGTTGGACAATCATGGATACGAGTGGAAATATGCGATGAAAGCAGTCCTGTTATCCACCTGATCACATGTGCTTTGATAAGCTTAATTGCTCCAATCTCACGCTTGTGCCAGCTGCCCTCAGCACAGGGAGGCTGCAGGCTTATTTAGAAACTGAACTTTCAAATTTCAGCAAAAAGTCTGCTTTTTCATGGTTGACTTCAACACACATTAACACATGGACATTGTGAAGGATTTTCTTTTTTTACTTGCAATAAAAGTACATTTAACAATAATGCCACTATGGGAAATATTTTAGAAATGTGCTATGTTTCTGTTAAGTTTTTTCTTTGTCATATTCAGTGCATTTGTAAAGTGCTTTCAATATAATGTACCACCGTTATGGCTAAAGGTGTGGCTAAACTAAAAAACCATGCTACATGGTGTGGTGCAGGTCTGTGTCTTCTACTACAATACTAAATACACAATCCACTGACAACAAAAAGCTCTGTGAAGTGTACAGTACAGATTGCAGAATGTGTTCTGCTTAGAATAGTGTCGCTGCTGAATCCCACTGGGTGCAGCTGCGGTCACGTTCTGGTTCCTTTATGGCCGGTGGAGCGTGTCAAAAGCGTCCCAGCAACTTTGCAATAATTTTTAATAGAGATCACTGCATACTGTGCTGAGATTCATAAAACAAACAAACAAAATAAATCCTTGACTCTTTAACACTGGTGGGTTTTAATCTATTGTCCAGCTGCTAGGTGTGGATCTGACTGAGAAAGAATGCACAAAGGGTAGAGAGATGTTTATCAGAAGGTAGCCTGCAGCAAAGCTTAAGAAATGTGCCAAATTTTAAGATCCATGGCAGACTAAAAACAGCAGTTTGTCAGCATCCACGCAATAGGTTGTATCTCCTCTTTGTAGGCAAATTTCTACACAAATGGACACAGACGATATTTACATACTGTAAATCGCACAATAGATCCAGTAAACAGTAGGGTCCCAGGCTTTGACTTGACCCTGTTACTCTTTGGAAAGATTGCAGGCTTAATACACATCTGCTTTGGCTTCATTTTTCAGAGCTCTAAGCTTCTTCCATCTTTATATACAGTCTGTTCTGTGGAGTTACAAGTGACTTCATGCAAGACTTTTTTTTTTTTTGGCAGACATACAGTAAGTACACCTGCATCCAGACACTGAACTAAACTGTGAATTTAGATACAGATATAGCTTAAACAAAATATATTTTTACTTTAATAATGAACCTAAACTCCTATTTGAGCTAGCTTATGTTTATTTCTGCAAGGAAACATGGAGCTAAAATGAAATATTTTGTTTGTTGGCGGATATAAAGAGGGGCTCTACTCAAAACACAAGTTAGCATGTTATAGGAAAATGTTTTATAAGGGGCTTATAAAACATTTTCCTATAACACAGCTTATCCAGTTACACAAGCCCAAACATATTAAACACGAATGATTTCAGATCAGTCATCTATTTAGATTGTGGCCATATTTTATAAGAAGTTCTGTGTAGGAAACACGATTTTATGTTCTGAATGGAAAGGCATTGTAAAGATCTATGATCAGGGTTTAACCAGTTTGATAGTACAGAGCCTGGTAAACGTGTGATTTTTAGATCAGTCATCTCAACATCTCCTCTTACATTCAAACAAAGCTACTGCACACTGAGAAATTAGAAGTGATAAGAGGCTGCTGACCACAGGCAAACCTGAAGAGGAAATTCATGTGAAAGGTGAGTAGCCTTTATGGGAGGGTGCTTCACATTCAATAGTCATTTTCCCATCAAAATCTCTTTTTATCTGCATGAAATGATTTGTTATTATCCACACTGCTCAAAGGCAGTGTTATAAGTACTGTACAGGATACCAGAAGAGAGACACCAACAATTCTCATATAGTGAAGCAGAATATAATGCACAGACTCTGAACATGGAGAAATGTTAGACTGAGGTCAGCTACTGTATCTCACAAAAATCTGACTGATTCTTATGTTCGTGACATGTTTTAAAATTTTTTTTAATGTTGTCTTGCTTCATTCAATACTATTTTATTTATAGAGAGCCAAATCACAGCATCATTCACCTCAAGGTGCTTTATATTGTCAGGTGAATCACTACTGTCCTCATCTACATGCTCTATGATTGAAAACTATTTCTGAGAGAGTATAAGGTAATGTAAATGATGAAATTTGGTAGAAGTTAAAACTTCTTTTCACATTTTTAAAGGCTTGTTTTAGGGTTAAAGTTGGGCATTAGGTTGGGTTTTGGCACTTGAGAATAATGTTAGTGAATGTCCCGATGTCCTGAGGGGTATACTATAAATTAACTTAAACACAACTGGGCTTTCTTTGCGTTAGCCGGCTCAACAAAACCTGAAACCTCAGCATGAGATAACGGGTATCACAACAGTGGTTATCAACTTTCTCGGTTAAGCTGGGTTTTCTGCTACAGGCTCTAAGCACGCTCAGTTAAAAGGGGTGTTTCACAGGTCATGTGATCTTCTTCCACTTAAAATGATCCCAGTGAGTGCTGCCTACTCCAATCAGAGACGTTATCAAATGATGATAATACAATGGTGATAATAAAATGGTGATTAAAACCCTATAAAGAACATAAAAAATATAACAGTGAAATGCAACAAAAGCAAAATAGCAGCAAAATCAAGTATTCACTCACCCATCCAAGTCATTGAATTCAGGTGTTCCAGTCACTTCCATGGCCACATGGAACCAAGCACCTAGGCATGCAGACTGCTTCTAGAAACATCAGTGAAAGAATGGGTCGCTCGCAGGAGCTCAGTGAATTCCAGTGTGGAACCGTGATAGGATGATACCTGTGCAACAAGTCCAGCTGTGAAATTTCCTCAATACTAAATATTCCACAGTCAACTGTTAGTGGGATTATAACTAAGTGGAAGTGATTGGGAATGACAGCACCTCAGACATGAAAGTGGGAGGCCACATAAAACCACAGAGTGGGGTCAGTGGATGCTGAGGTGCATAGTGCGCTGAGGTCACCAACTTTCTGCAGAGTCAGTCACTACAAACCTCCAAACTTCATGCAGCCTTCAGGTTAGCTCAAGGACAGTGTGTACAGAGCTTCATGGAATGGGTTTCCATGGCCGAGCAGTTGCATCCAAGCCTTACATCACCAAGTACCGTACAATACAAAGCGTTGGATGCAGTGTTGTGAGCCAGGCCTTCTCATCCTCACTAATGTGCTTCTGGAAGAATGGTCAGAAATTCCCATAAACACTCCTAGAAACCCTATGGATTAAGAATGGGATGTCTCTCAAGTTCATATGCGTGTGAAGGCAGACGAGCGAATACTTTTGGCAATATAGAGTACATTTCTGTTGCATTTATCTGTCACCTTGTGTGATACTAGAGCTGAGAAATATCCTGTTACAACCTTTAATTAACCGTTATCTTTATGGTTTATTCACTTGCCTACTGTGTGCTTGCTAATACTGCGGTTATACCACTTCCACACTGTATCATCCTGTCCCTTTTCTGTCTGATTTTAATTTATTTCCCCAACTCTGTATTTACAGAGTCTGAAACATCCTATAATCTGCATACATGTCATTTGGTTTTATGTTGTGTCAAAAGGAAATGTTGTGGCCCGATCAAAGGAGGTGTTTGATCTTGCTCAGGTTGAACAGTGGATGGCAGCCAACCAAACACAAGCCCACCTGGCTGTTCAGATGTAGCAGAACAGAACAAACACACACCTGATAATTTACATTTTTCTTTCTGTCTCTCAGAGGAAGCATTTTCTGCTCAGCATGAGCGTCTGAAGGAGGAGAGAGAGTCCTTATCCAAGCTGCAGAAGGAATGCACAGCCAAGAGGTATGCCTCAAACTGCAATTAACTATCGCTGCGTTTGCTGCACAGAAAAACAATTTAAAAGCATTTACCCTGTCAGATAAACACTACCCTGCACGATGAAGCTCAGTGTGTTAGTCAGTCATATTAAATTGTGATAAGATTACACCTTCCATCTTGCCCCTGCCTCCCACTTTGCTCTTTTAAAAACAATAGGACGTTTTTGTGGCCACTGTCCATTTGTGTTCTCGACCAAGATTTTGCACAAAGCCTTTTGGCCCATGTTTGCCTTGGCTTGTGGTGAGACGTGTGTGCGGTGGGCACTGGGTATATTTCTGTTTATCTGAGAAGTACCTGGCAGTCACAGAGGGTAAGCCAGAGCCCCAGGAAGGCCAGCAGGGTCCAAGAGACCCAGCAAACAGGAAATTAACACAGACACTTGTATCTGCTTAACATCCACTCCTTGGAAATGACTGTCATTTGTTTTTCATGAAAGTGTCTCTTTTCATTTATAGCGTGTAGCGAGGGAATGTTATCCTGAGCGCACACACTTTTTCTCAGCTTTTCCACATTTCTGTTTAATATTTCTCGAATCTTTAAACCAACTTGTGTCGTGACTTTGATCGTCAGCAGCACAAAGTACATTTGCTCAATCTTTTTACCCTACAAATCTGATGCAATTTATTTCAGTATTCTCATGATAATATTTTATACCTATGTGGCACTTCCAGATTAAAATCAACATGTGATACACTTTATTGTTAAAGGTTTCAACCATCAGCCCTCTTAAGAACACTTGAAGCAAATTCACATTTTCATGTGTTAGCAGTTCTACCAAAGAGGTATTTCCTCTCCAGACTTCTTAGATGGTTTCCTCCCAGAATAGGTCACGTTATCTATAATTTTATAGATAAAATGCAGTTAAGCGTTAAGAGTTTCAACAAACCAAACCAACAAAGCTCTTGGAGGTGACCCAACTAATAAAACTAATAATAAAACATTGATGAAGGAAGTATTCAAGGTGAAAATCTTTGCTGACATACAGTCTGTAATTTGCTGAGAACAAAAATATGTAAAAATCACTCAACTCTTTAAGGGCTCGATTTAAATGCACACCAAAATCAAAGTTTAATGTTGCTTGTGTTCCCTTATTTATTTATTTTAAAAGTACTACTTATTCACTGATCCAATGATTGTTAGTTTTGAGAATTATTTTGGACTAAGGCTAAGCTGATCAGCTGTTAACTCTCCACCAGAAACCGAATAGTTACTTAATCAAACTATGCTCTGAAATATGCTTTGATGATAATTCATCTGTATTTTAATTGAAGTGAAAATTTGAACAAAGAATTCAAAGATAAAGGAGCACTTTGGAGAGTTTTTTTATTTTATTTTAAAAAAGAACTAAAATTCTTCTTTCTTCTGACAGGAAGAAGAATTAAGTGTAGACACAAAATATTTAGATTGTGGGCATATTTTATAAGAGGGTCTATGTGGGAAACATGATTTTATGTTTTGAATGGTTTGAATTGTAAAGTTCTATGATCAGGGTTTAACCAGTTCGATAGTACAGAGCCTGGTAAATACGTGTGATTTTAGGTCCAACAAGCATCTCAGCATCTCCTCTTACATTTAAACAAAGCTACTGCACATTGAGAAATTTGAATTGATAAGAGGCTGCTGACCACAGGCAAACCTGAAGAGGAAATTCATGTGAAAGGCAAGGAGCCTTTATGGGAGGGTGCTTCACATTCAATAACCATTTTCCCCTCAAAATCCCTTTTTATACGGATGAAATGATTTGTTATTATCCACACTGCTCCATAAGTAGTGGTATTAGTACTGTACAGGGCACCCAAAGACCAAGCGGTTTCACTCACATGTTCACATAGACATTTAGAGAATATTCACACAAAGGCATCCAGTCATGTTTCATGACTTTACAAAGCTAGAAATAATAAAAATAATTTAAATGCAAAAAATAAAAGTGAATCACATGTAGGGTTTCACATGACTGAACAACTTCTCTGAGTTTCTATAGTACACACACACACACACACACACACACACACACACACACACACACACACACTACCCTGCACACACGGGTCAATGACCAGTTACTGGAAAACAGCCATTAAGAATTCTTTTTCCTTTCACCAATTATAACTCCAGAATGGCTCCCAGTCTCCTTTAATAATGGAGCAAGCAGGACTTACTAGACAGACTCTGCATTACTAATAAGGACTGACCTGTTATGAACAGTTTTTGAACAGTACATCATCATTTGAAAAGCTAGAAAGCAGCGAAACTGCAATATTACACTGCATCAATAACCCCCCCCCGTNCAGTAGAGGGAGACAAGAAATGGGGGAAGATACAGGGGAAGACTCAAACCCGCACCGCGGGACTCAAACCCGCACCGCAACGCAGCCTGCTCTACCACTGTGCCTCCCTGGCGCCCCATGACATGAATTCTTTTATATAGACAGTAACAGTGATTGCCTTTAAGCCTTATGTTGAGGCATTTCTAGCCTGGAAGATCTTCCTGCTCATTTTCACCGCTGCCCAATTCTTCCAGCTGCACTCTTAACGGATCTCTGCTCTTTATCTCCTCAGAGAGCAGTTCCTCAAGTCCAACGCTCAGCTCACCTTCCGTTGTCGTCAGCTCCTCTCTGAGCTTTCCTACATCTACCCCATTGATGTGGTGAGTTGGGCAACTGCAAAGAATTATCTAGTTACAAAAGTAAGACTTGGGTGAAGCACAGATACCGCTCACTCCAGCATCTGTGCTTCACCCAAGCACAGATGCTGGAGAGAGCGTTACAGTATGTGCAACAATTTCCATCGCTATTCTACAGTCATGTAGACTGTAGAATAAAATATGAATATAGTTTCTCATGTTTTTTTCATTTCAGGGGGGTGGGAGGGTCAATTTCCCATCCCTCCCAACATCCATCCATCCATCCAATATATATCCATCCATCCAATATATATCCATCCATCCATCCATCCATCCATCCATCCATCCATCAATATATATCCATCCATCCATCCATTCATCCATATTTGGCAAATATCTTAGAGTAAAAAAAACACTATAAAACCACTAGATACTAACTGACTGCTTTAAGGCTAGTCCCTCTGCCAGATGCTTGTCCCACACATGGTTTCATATTGCATGGATCTGTTTCTGCTGTCCAGTTGCTCTGTCTTTAATGTGAAACTTCTTCTTTAAATCCACAGACCAATCAGTCTGATTATGTCATCTGTGGAGTGAAGCTGCCAAACTCAGAAGACTTTCAAGGTAATTGATTATGTGCCTTGCCTGCCTATTTAAGGGTTACAGGACGGTAAGTGGTAAGGCATGCTGAGCAAATGTTTTGTCTTAGATTCAGTGCTTGTGGTTAGATGCAGATGTCGTGAAGCAAAGCAATCTAACATTTTACTGTTTGAAGACTGATGAGTTCATAGACAGTTATCTATGATATCATAGTTTTGGCTATTGTAGATGGCAATTTTGTAAAGAGCTATTACCGTGTTAAGGTACTATAGCTTGTACCATACTGTGCTTGAATCTGATAATTACTAGTTTGTCATTTTCATACATAAAAGGCATAATGACATAATTGCACCATAAATGAGGGGAGAATAGTTACACTAGCTGCAAATGATTGATATTCCCATTCACTTGGGCTTGATCTGCTCAGTTGAAATCACAATACACCCACACTTACATGTCTTGCCTTGTGCGTGACATGAAGTCATCAAATATTGAGCATCAGAAACATGCACAGTCCTTTGTAGGTAGACCTGATATATGTTTCCCCATCAGCACAGTAAAACGAGAACAACTAAATGAATACAAACTAAGCAGGCACTGCTGGAGTGCACAGTAAAAAAGAAGGAAGAATGCTCCACACTGATCTAGTTATGAAAAATTATAAAGGAGATGAAGAAAGAACTTGTACTGGGAATCATTAATTTAGTGGGTTTGCCCTTAGTCCTGGTTGGACAGAGAAGCAGCTAAGTTGGTTTGCATTCTTACTGATCCCTTGTTGGTAGCTGTTGGAGGAGTTTCACTGCTACCACAGTCTAAATGGGTCTTGTCACAAGATGCTTTTCTATCTGGTTCTACCACCCCAGTGAGAAACAGCCACAAAAACCACATGGTTTAGTATAAAACACAGTGTTGGAGTGCAGAGCATTAAAAAAGTTTGGTCAGCAAGCACTTTCAGCCACAATGCTCCTGTTATGAGCTTGGCTGGGAAGGTTAGAGTAAAGGTCACATCATACGTGTCGTGACAAATTGGATTTGCTGTCACAGCGAGGGAAACATGATGACTTCATGACCTCTCAGTAGCTCAGATGAACTGGAGAGGGGCATGATTCAATGGGTGTATAAATGCTTAGCTTTGGTCGGGAACACATTAGTCTAATACCGGGAACACAACCGTCACTGTCCACTCCACATTCTCGGGCTTCCCTCCTTCACAGCTGGTGAAACCTAGCAAGCCCTCTGAGGCCATAATTCAGCTATACTACTCATAGTCTCCTCCGCTCCCTGCTGCCACTCTCCACCTGTTAACATCTTTTAAGTACACAGTAGTGATGGCCAACCAAACTGTGTTTGCAGCCAGTACTTGTTCTAAAGTTAAAGTCAAAATCACAGACAGAAATCCCCTCCTTTCTTTTGTTTTCTCTCAATTTTTTTAGATGATGGATAAACACACACACACACACACACACAAGTGCAAGCATGAACCAGCCCTCCACTTGTCTGTGTTGATGGTGGCTGCTGAGATACTGGCGTGAAACTATTGTAAGGCAGATTAAATTTAATATGAATCAAGAGAAATAATACTGATTCAAAAGGAAAACAAGCTTAATATTCACTTTGATTTTTAAAACTGTTGGAGATCTCTCATCGCAACCCGACCCCAGTTCTCCTCCTCAAGTCCATAACTGTCTGAATGTGTGTCAGCCAGTTTGAAAAAGCCTGTAGTGGAGGAATATTCCACATTAGAGCTCAGGGTTAGGCTTAGCTAGCGTCCTAATCCTACTGACAGTCAAAGTGGAACAGGATGGCATTAAAGCCCATCTATGCTTCACGTTTAACCAAGCTTTCCCTGTCAGCTCAGCCTGACAAGGTATCTGCAGTCTCCATTAGCACCTGAAGGTGTCACTTAAAGTTGTACGTCCTTCAGTTGGCCTGATATCCCAGAGGTCAGGAAGCTGTTCTCTCTATGGGGTTGAGTCCTATGGACTACAAAGACAGGAAGGACAATGATATAATCCAGAGGTTCTATGTTAAGTTAAAAAACACACATTTTGAGCCAAGGAGCCTACCACTCTCTGTTGCCATAGTCTATTATTTCAAAGCATTAAGATAAAAACCACAGTGATTTTTAAGTCTTAGCCTCAAGCAGTGTCCTTCTGAGAATGTGAAACCACTTTGTGTTTTGTCTTGAAACAATTTCTCATGTTTAAAGTGAGTTGGTTTGCAGTTTCTTTCCCAATCCGTCAAATGTTCACTAAGGCATCCAGTTTTCCACCCTAACAGATACTTGGACTCAGAGGGGATAGTTGTACGTGATGCTTTTGCTTCTTAAGCACATATCAGAAAGAATTTGGGAATCTCGGTGCAGCCAGTGTTTTTTGTTACTACACACTGTGTCACGTACTGCAATACATTGAAATCATTTCCCCACATGAATGCAACTACTCTGTTTGCAGTAAATACTTGGTCACCAAGCTATCTATAGTTGGATGTTCATAAACTATAGTTTGGGGGTCATAAAATGTAGACATTGCTGGTGTAAAATGCAGTTTGTTTTTCCAGTAAATAAAATTCCAAACAAATCTGACAATGATTCTGTGGTTTGACGTTTTAGATATAATAAAATGCTGCCATTTTGACTTAATTTCCATTGAATTAGACACTCTGGTATATTAATATAGACAACTTAAAGGTCCACTGAAACATTAACATGTCATCTCTGAACAAACCTTAAATATGTGATTAGTAGAGCATCTTTTTCACTTTGTGTCCTGCAGCAAAGGACGATGGGAGCATAGCAGTTGCCTTGGGTTACACGGCACACCTGGTCCTCATGATCTCATGCTTCCTGCAGATCCCTCTTAGGTATCCGGTGATCCACAAGGGCTCACGTTCTTCCATCAAGGACACCATCACTGACAGACTTACTGAGAAAGAGAGAGAGTAAGTAGACTCAGTACATGACACAGACACACCAAATGTTTGGAAAAATCTGAAAATATTCACATCACAAACACTGGGGTCTGTCTTTCTTACTATATAAATTATACTACAGTATACGATACTGTGCAAAAGTCTCAAGACATTCCACATTTTTCTGGGGAATGGGTGCAGTGACTTATTGTAAAATGTCCACACATACATGAAAATGCAATGTATACAAGGCAAAAAGAGGGTATGCACAATTTTAAGCAGCTTGGAAGTCAACATTTGGTGTGACCACCCTTATTCTCCAACGCAGCCTGAACTTGCTTTGGCAATCTTTCTGGTAATTTCTTTAAGCAGTCTCCAGGAATATTTCTCCAGGCTTCTTGAAGGACATTCCAAAGCTCTTTGGATGTCTGCTGCCTTTTGTTCTGTTCTCTTTCAAAATGATCCCACACTTCAGTAAGATTAAGGTCTGGGCTCTGGGGAGGCCGGCCCACGACTGGTAGTGCATTGCATGCCATAAGACCTCTATAAGACTCGCAATGATTTTCAATCCAGTTCTTATGTAATTTGGCATACCTCAGCCTTTTCTTCCCATTTCCCTTACTGAAGAATTGCTTCTTGACAGCCAGCCTTCGATTCCATCAGACCATTTCTGATCAGGCCGAAACAGTAGATGGATCACCTGAAGGCCCAGATGGATCTCTCAGGTCCTGTGTCAGCTGTTTCAGCTAGGTACTGTTTTTAATGATTCATAGGTCTATTTTAAGTGGCTTAACAAAACAAACATTCCTCTGTAAATGGTCGAGTATAAGAACTGGCCAGAAAGTGAGTGAAAAAGCAGCCAATGTCGACACACACATGAATTATACAACAAACAACCCTCACTTTAAAGAAAGATCACACTTCACAAGCATATTAATCCACAAAAATCATCCATTGTACTCCGTTGGTGTTCAGTGTGATTTAGAGCAGGACTTGAAGTAGCGTATTTAGTTTTAAAGTAAGCTAGCATTTAATCTTGTTTCTTGCAAGGGATAAAGCTAATAAATAAGAAATCTGTTACTTTTAGTTTGCTACATTTTATGTATACAGTTGTTATTTTTTGTGTAGCAATTTCCTAAATTGAACCCAAAGGCAGGCACAAAGAGGCAGACCTGGCCTGCAGTAAAATAAAAACTTGCTGAGAATATTAACGTAAACAGCTGCAGTGAAACAAAGGAAATGTTATTCGCTGAAAATAAGGAAAAAGAAAAGTCTTTACAGATAACATGCAAACCATGGGGAACAAGAGGTGGCTAGCTCAATGAACTGACTGACGGCATGCAGACCAATTATATAGAGACAGGGTAATAAGGAACAGGTGAATTCAATCAGGCACTAACGAGGATGAGAGGCGAACAAAAAGAGGAAGTGAAAAAACAGAAAACCACATGTGGAAATAATCTTCAAAATAAAATAGGAAGTAGCTGAATGAGGGACCAATACCAAACTTGCACAGACTTGGAAAAAAGAAAACAGATTACAAGGATGGAGAAAAAGCAAAGCATTACACAGCACAGTCACAATGATATTTGTTACATTCTTTTTTTATTCCAATTTCAGTATGCCTTTTTAAGAAGTGGCTTAGAAATAAGCCAATCTGTTTCTTATTTACAGTTCTTTAAATAAATTGCTTCAATTTGCACGGGTAGAATCATCAGATTATCATATGGTTCCAGACTTGGAAGAGAGGTAGTATTATATTTGAGACTATGACAAAGGAAAAAAGAAGAAACACGCAGTTTGTGAACTTATCCCGGAGAATAATGGATTTTGTTTTTGTTATAAGTTTATAAATTTACAGATGTAAACAATGAGATTCTCATAGGAAAAGTCAGATAAATAAAGTGATTTTCACTGTAAAATTCAGCCTTCAGACTTTATTACATTTGAAAAAAGTTGATCCTTAAATTGCAGGTGAGATTGGAAATTCTTTTTTTTTTTTCTGTTGCAAACACTTTTTTTTGGCTTGTGCATCTGCACAAGTGTGTGGCTTTTGCTGTCTATACTAAGATTGCGCAAAGGATTTCTCCTCGCTGCAGATCTTTTCCCTTTGCCAGCGTCGTACAACCATTGGTTATTTGTTCTGTCTCTTTTCCTTATCTCAGTTTTAGTGTCTACAGAATTGAATTATATTTTTTAAAAAGCGGATTTACTTTCTTCTAGCTTACATTTGTTTTGGGTCGAAACATGCGGCCTTGTTCGCTTCCAAGACCTGTTCTACAAACACGTTCCAGCGTGCTTTCAGCTAATATCATGTTTGGCCAGCACTTCTTTACTCCAGCAGTCAAGATCAATAAAAGCCTTTAACATTAGTAACATTTCAACACTGAGAGTTTATAGGTAAAACATCACAGCATGGCAAAGTTTTGCTTTATGTCAGTGTCACCACCATTTCTGCCAGCTTCATTATACTCTATCCAAATGTATCTGAACCTAAGGAGCCACACCAAATTACTCTGATTTTTAAAGCTCAGAGATGTTAAAGCTGGTAACCTGTCAGCCTCATATTTAAGTTTCTTATAGACCATAAATTCAGGTGTCTAATGCAGCGTGATAGATGTTTTTACTCTTTTAATGCAGCTGACAGGCAGGTTGTTCATAGCTAGAGGAGAGTAATCCAAGAATATAAGATGGGTATATAAAAAAGTTGTCAGAAGCACAGTCCAAGATAAATGGCATGCTGACATTGAGTTGGTCTATTTTTCATATGTGCCATTTCACTCTGATTATTAATATTGCTTAAAAACTGGATGAGGTGCGGATTTTACTAGCATTAATTGACCTTGAGTTTCCACATATTGAGGATGTGTAAATCTTCCTTCCGATGGCCTCAGAGGAGTCTGAGAGCTTTCTAAGAAGTGCGGCTTAATACAGGCTGTCTCTGTGGATCCAGGTGTGTTTCCCTTCCCTGTCCTGGTCAGTCATGTTGAACAACACAAAGTTGCACAGACCGTTCTAATAGTTGCTTGCTTTCTCTGCAGCGTAGAATACAAAAGAGGTAATATTTACCCTGTCTCCCGTTAGCTGCAGTGATCGGTCTAGAAGCAAAACCTCGGGAGCTTGTTTGGATCAGAGAGCATGTGCATATAATGTAAAACCAGCTTTTTTTTTTTTTCATCTATCAGTATTTGACACCTGCTTTGTCAAAAAGAAAAACTACTACATTACCTATAATGTTTATATATATCTATAAGGCTCCAGTTTATATTCTTGGATTCTGCAAAGTAGCCTTGTATAACTCACAGTATACAATAATCCTCATTTATGTTATTCTGGGTCTTGGTGCAGCCCCTCAGTTCTTCCTATGTGAACAAGTTGTTTTCATTGCTCTTCCTTTAAGGAAGCTTTCATCTGACTGGCTGCCCCTCATAAACTGAAGAAAAAGGGGGGAAAAGCTATCTGAAGTCGAGTGTCTGAGATCTCGCCTTTGGTAGAAAATAATTTTACTTACTGCTGACTGGCATTGCAGCAGTCTGATGTTTGGATTGGATATCAATCAGATTGAAAAAGCTGGATTAGATATTAGTGACAGCGAGCCGGTCTGCAGCTGATCCATTCCATTCAACTGTATGTTTATTACACCAAGAAGCAGCAGCTAATGTAGCATGGAGAAATTTAACAACAAAGCAACAGCAGCTACACCAACAGCTTTTATCTGTATGCTTGCAGTAGTTTTTTATTTAATCACACTGTGCTCAACTGATGTAAATGATGACAGTGTTTTCTCTTGCTTACTTTCATTGTTTGGTGTAACACTTACAGCAACTTCTCATGTTGTCATCAACTCTATTGATGTTATTTCACTTCATCTGTCACTCATCCTCCCACTCAGGCGAACTGCAAATGGCAGCAGTATGAAGTAGACTTAGAAGAAAAATGTTAAAACAGTATTCATTTTTAATTTGATTCCTTTTTGTCAAGTTGTCATTTATTATCTGTTCATTAATTAAAAATCCAGTAAACCGATGTTCTTGGATTTTTGCATTTTATTTTATAAAGTTAGGAAATCAGTGTGTTTAAGCCTGATGTAGCCTTAAACATAAAGAATGATTCCCAATCACTTCCTCGCAGTGAGGATTACAGCTCATTAATTTAGCACTGTTACTGGATCAGTACTTCAGATCTGAAAGTAACTTAGACCGAAGTGTCTGTATGTGATCAGAAGAGGAAAATGTTGGATGAGTGAATCCCTGCTACTGATCTCATTGTTTGAAGCTTTGGCTGTGTTTAATGTGAGCACCTATTACTGTAACAGTGTATTTATACATATATATGACAGAAAATAAGGAAACCAGAATCGGCCCCCTTTAATTTGCGACAGACTGCATAGTTTGGTGTGTGTGCTGAATTTACTAAGCACAACAATCACTGCATCTTTTACAGCCTTTGCATGGTCTGGTGCTTTTGCATATTTAGCTGTGTTTGACTGAAACATTTTTTCATCCCAGTTGAGTTTGAATTTTGCAAATGCAACACAGATTTGGTTGTCATGAGCTACATGCTAGTGCATCAAGGCACAGTACAAACACACACAGACCAGACCACACAGTAGTGTCAGTAGACGGTGCTTTGGCTTCTTGATTCAGACACGTCCAACTGTGAAATATGGTTCTGATTTGGAAATGATCGTTGAACAAAAACCCTCAATATGGATACGTGTTTTTTCACGTTAACACGTGCATAGCTGTTTGGTGGAGAAATCACCGTAGTTGTCATCCTAAGTTGTTTTGTTTTGCCTGTGGTAGCAACTTGGTTTATTCAGGTGTTCACAGAGCTCCGACTGTAAATTTCTTTGACAGTCATACCCTACGGTTGTAACCACTTTGCTTCATTGTATCATTTTTGTTCAATCAGGATGCTCATAATTGAAGAATACTATGTTGACGTAGAGCGTGGCAAATGATAACCTGATCATCTAACTTCATCTGGGGCTTTGCCAGGCCCTTTGTGTTAGTCAGGAAGTGCAGAGGAATTGCGATTACAGCAAGGGCTAATGTGATGAAATTATTATTTGTCTGTGTTATGGTCTTGTAACTATGCATCAAATGGGATAAAAAACAAAACAAAAAAACCTTTGTGTTATCATAATTGCACACTCGGGACACACACAGGAATGCACCTTACATGCATGCTGACATTCCACACATATAAGACCTCCCTTCAATAATAAGTGAGAGTCAGGGGGAGTGAGGAGGGAGATTTTGCTATACACAGTGGTGTTGCTAATAACCATGGGTGTAGTATTTTGTTGCTACAGAGTACCATGAAGATAAAAGTCCATAATGTGCTAACACTCATCAGCTCTTCACATTGTGCTTCTTGTTGATATCAGTAAAATATTTCAGTCAGTGATTTTAATTTTGAAATAATATTGAAGTCAATAAATATGTCTCGTTTGGATGCTAAACAGATCTCGTCACACGTTTGAAATTTTATTTTATTTTTTTTGTGCTGAGCGGTCTGTGGTTTTCATGTGGGGAGAGGGAGTAATACTACAGGTGAAAAGGGTCCACATTTTTGCTACACCTGCAAGAAACCAGCCTGTCCTGGGTGTACCTTGAAGTGGATAAACTGTCTGCAGTTTAATATGGGATTTAAGAGGTTAGTACTGTAATACTCCCTTCCGCTCTTTAGTTCTGTTCCCTGAAGTTCAGCTCGCTTGCAGACAACATGAGGACTCAGTGAAGACCTACAGAACAGACTTATGCATTAAGGACAGCTGAAATAAAAGCTGTGCACATGCCTTTTAGTCACAAAACTGACTGCTCGTCACATTTTTGCACTGTAACAAACTGTTAGTAAAGCTGTCAGTAAGCATTCTGTGTTTAACTGCTAACAAACAAGCATGGCAGACAACAATACTGGCTCTTGTGTTTTTTTTTCTTCTTCATGTTTGCCTGCAGTGAAGGCACGTGGCTGCAACTGATTTCATTGAACACTGACACTTTCACTTCCACATGTCACATAAAAAGACAAACCACTGAGAGGAGGATTGTCAGGGACATTGCGAGACAACTTTGTGAGTGAATGCATCAAGACAAGAGCTGGAGAGACTCACTGGGAGTCACTTCACACATTTCCAGTCCTACCAAGCAGGTTATTTACACCAGCATTCATCGACAGTCTGTGGCATGCGTGGCTGTTGCAAAGGCACAACAGTCCAACGTTACTCTTTAGGTGTTCCTGAGTGGGGCCAAATGCTCCAGTAAAACCCACCCCCCCCATACATGTTAATGACTACTGAGGCCCCAGTGGGCTGCAGACATACAACAAAATGATGTGTGGGGAGATGGAAAGCAACCAGCCGGGCTCTAAAAGTTTACAAAAATGGGGTGATTAAAGTGTCGGAAAAGGCCAGCTAGTGGTGATAAGTTAGGTGGTTTGTGATCAGCTTCTCAGAGTGTGGCAGGATTAGCAAAGTCAGCTATAGCAGAGCGCACATAGAAACCTTGAGTTGGTTTAGTTGCATGCTCTGCTGTTAAATGGTAATTGCACTTACCTGGCTTTTCCCTAACACCTAGTTTTACCCTTTGAGTCTGTTTCAACTTCGTCTTTAAAGCTCTCATCAGCCTCTCTCTGCTCCAGCATATTCTAACTAGTGTGAGTCCAGATTTTGGTAGGTTAAATGCACGGTTGTTACTATCCAGCAGAAAATCCTGCTTGTTAAGCTGTTAAGAGCGATGGCTACAGTAGAGCAAGAACATTTTCCTATTGTCAGTGTTAATTTAAGTGTTATAAGAACCAGGGCTTCAGTTTGGTGAGAGACGAATCTGAAAATATTTCATCTTCTGTGTTTGGTTAGTGTTACTTTATTCCTTTCCACCTGTGGGTCAAAATAATAATAATGGCTGCCTTTATTAGAAAGACCAAAATATTTTATTATAGGAAAATCTGTCAAGGCCTCTGTTGATCTGAGTTGTGTTATTCTCCAACACTGGGCACAGGCCAGAGTTTGAATCTGGCCCTGTATTGTGAAAGATGACTGGACTGTTTAACTCTGAGTATCATTTGACCCTTTTGGGATCACTGTCCTCAGGGTAAGAGATGTTCTCAAATCGTTGGACTTTAACATGTTGCACCCACATTTGATCTTGTGTTGAGCACGGTTCCAGTGTTGCTGATTGCAACGGGGAGAAGGAGGGAGATGCGATCCAGATGTCCCACATTTGATTGAGACCAGAACCCAGCCATTAAAAAAAAGCAAGAACTGAGTCATATAGTTGTTCAACCAGCGCACTGGAGAAAATCAGTTTTTTTTTTCTTCTTTTTTTTTTTTTTTTACAAAAAAATAAATAAAAATCTTTATCACTGGTTAGAGAAAAATCGATGGAAGTGGGATTTACACATCCCTGCTTGTTTCAAACTGAGCTGCTGCCAGTGAGGGCTGAAGACGAGAGGAACCTGTGAGCACCAAGAAAAGTTATTGTTCAGCGGTTTCATGTCTCTTAACATGGACTGTGTGAAGAGGAGGAGAGGGGGAATTGCCCCCAACTACTCTGCCCGCTTAAAGTTGCACAGCAGTGACAAGAAAAGCAACGTGAGGTTAAACACCCGGTTTAGAAGGTGACCTACGTTACTGGAAGGCGAGAGTGGAGTGACTTTTTTTGTTGTTCCATTTAAGTTGTTTTAGTATCAGTAAGTAAT
>JASGAU010406606.1:6213-19080 GCA_030220045.1 Australoheros facetus
GTTTTTAAGTGTTAAAAAAAATGTACAACCACTGTTTTATGTAACAACTGTTGACAAACTCTTTCTGTAAACATACTGTCAAGATGTTTCGAATGCAATGTGCAGAATGGTGTTCAGAATGTCAGAACCTGATCTGACGTCAAGTTAAACGAGAAAGTGCAGCAGGTTGCAAAAGATCCATTTGACCTTTGAGTCACATTAGGACTGGCACTCACCATTTCAAAAGACACTTGAATAATTACCTGAGTCAGATCTGCTGCACCCAATATATCAGAAAAGGAAAGGGTATGGTTGGACACTGTGATCATAAATCCCTTTAAATGTCAGTTTCATTATACCTCTAATAAGGAGGAGAGATTTAACATACTGTAACATGTCAACAAAATTCTGGGAAATGGGGGAAGTTAGATTGGAAGAATTAGTTAATTATCAGATCATTTGGGTAAAACTCCTACACTTCTCCTTGTGCTCGTGGTGGAGAATATTTAACCTACCAAAAAAAACCAAAAAAAACTCGATTACGTTTAGCCAATTAATTCACCCACTTTTAGATGTGCAAGTTAATTTTAGCCACCCATTTATATTATCCATAAATTTTGGCAATTTCTATTGTTTAGCATTGACTCTTTGCCACACACAGTATAACAGGTGGATCTAGCTACCACTTGTGAATCCTGGTCATGAAGATGAGCGTTTTTTGGTGTTGCCATCTTGAGGTTTTGAAAATTGATGTGATGAGCGAGAGATGATCAGACATTGAGTATATCTTGGATAATTCTGGGAACTTAGAATGACTAAAATTGACAAAATGGACTTGTTCTATTCAATATGACATGAAATGAGCAACTGTCTGTAAACCCATCAGGAAAGTGTTTACAGAGTCTGAGGGACGTTTTCCCATTAACTCTTAAAGGATCAGATGTCATTTTGCAACTACAGGTATCGCCCCCTGCTTGTCATTAGAAAGAATGCGGGATTCAGGCATATCAGCTTTTAGCCATTATAATTGTTCATTAAGCGGCATTCATTAACTGTTAGTTAATTATTTTGTATTTCATCACTTTTTCATCAGTGAGTATTCAAGATTTTATCAACTTCTATTTAAGTACCATAAATAATGTGTAACTGGCCAATTCACAAATTATATAGTCCATGTAGCCACTGCCCCAAGGTAAAAATTCCCCAGCTGGGAAGCATCAACTTGAATGAAATGACAAATGTTGTCAATGACTGAGCAATCAAGTGTTTGCTCGAGCAGAAGAAATATCAACCGTTTCCATCTTTAGATACAAATGAGCTCACATGCACAGGAAATCCAAGACATCTCCTTTTGTGTGCATTTTAAGAATGCAGCTAAAGGAGATTTTGTTCGAAATTGGATGACAAGCTTTACAAGAATGCCCTCTGTTTACATCTGCAGCCACTGACGTACTTACCTGCTTTCCCAACACCACTGAAGCAGTGTTGTCCGCTTGAACATGTTTGTTGAGTGGTTATGCACAGGTTCCCGATGCCAAGGTCGCATTTGTAGCACATGAGAGCTTGGCCTGATATCAGATTTAGAGAGAAGGGAGGTGGGAGATGTAGGGAAATCAAAGAAAAGAGGAAATAAAGAGATAAGGGGTTAGAGTTAAAAAACAAACAAACAAACATGCATCTGCATTTATTTGGCATTCATTTGAAATAGAACCTGAGCTTCTTCCTATTCCATTTTTTTTAAGACTGTAGACATTATTGCCTACACTGAAACCCTGAGAGATAAATTCAGCTTTTTCAATAAAGCCTGAGAGTCAGCAGCTGCAATCAGCTTCAAGACATAAAAACGAACAGGCTGACCTCAGATAATGCCACCATGGGTACAAGTTGTGATTATCCAACTTTTATATTTTTTATGCTGTGGGAACTACTTTGTACTATAGGAACTACAAGCACACCCCATAGTGCAGAGCATGGTGACAAAAGTCAGCGTATGCAGGTGTTAAAGATATGTTAGGATCTTTGTCATCGGAGATCATCTTTTCAAACTACATATACAGCAGGGAGAGTAAAAGCCAGTGAGGCACACCAGGAAATCAAAACATTGTAATACTACACTAAACAAAATAGACTAAAAACATACAAAGAAAAGCAAATAAAACCAAATCAAGTTGCTGCTGTGGCTTATGGGAAATAAACCTGCAGATACTGTGTGGCTCTGTTAAAAAACTCATTTTTATTTGCATGTAATTACTGCTTTCGGATGTTACAGTCTTACCCTGATGTCATCTTTCTAAAGAAATTATGAGGAAATTACATTTTGGCTTTGCTGCCAAAATAAACTCACTGTCCCTCATTATCTTTTTGTATGTAACAACCACACAACAAAGTACAACTTCCTGTTTGAAGAGGAAGCTTAGTTTATATACGTCAGGTCCATCTAATCACAAATATCTATGAGGAATTAAAAATGCATCACAAGCAGGAACTCAGGCCTCAGGAGGGTAGTTCTGTCATTTGCTGTTTTTGGCTAGTTAATAATTTTCTCCTAAACTTGACTAAGTTATGTGCCGAGATTTTCCCAAAACAAAAGAATTTAAATCCAAATGACAGATGATTTATTGTTTCTGCCACTTTTGGCAAGCTGAAAACAAGTAAAAAGGTTTGCTTGCAATAATGAATAAAAGCAATAATTTTCCAGATTACTAAGAAGCTAATAAGCCATCTCGCAATGAATAACCAGTCGCAATTATAATATGCCCCCCGGAAAAGTTAGTCATCGCACTAGTTGTGCACTAAGCAATTACCTAATTCCAGTTTTCTCTAAAGATTTACAGCTGCATTATTGAGATTTGCTGAGCTGACTCATCCCTGTTTTTCCTTCAGCTGACTAGCTCTTCTTTTTCATGTGTGCAGTTCATCACAGGACAAATGACACACTGAACATCCATCACGTCACGCTGAAAACTCACAAGCATGCACATCTTTGGTCATATAGTCACTTTTTCCAGGGAGTTCCACATAGTTGAATTGATAAGCATCTTACAAATCCTTCCTCTCCGTTTAGACTTGAGGATTTGCTTAACATGTTTAACATTAATAAAAATGGATTATTCTGTGAGGTGGATTGATAAACAAAACAATGCATTTTGATAATTCAATTGAGTTTCAAAGAAATAGCACACCCATACAGAGAACAGCACCACACCCTGTCCCACTGGTTTCGGTTACACCCCTGAGCTTAAGTCAAGTGACATTTCAGTACTGTTATGAAGGGGTTTGTTGTATCTAGTAGAGACAGCAGCACCTAAATGTATATTATTTCATGCAAACATTTAAAATAAATTCTGGATTAAGATACAAACCACAGTTGATTATTTTGAGTAACAAAAAGACTTTATAAAAGGGCAACTAATCACAAAAATCTACACGCAGAGACAACTTTTTTATTTTACAACCATGTAGACCAAAATGTATTAAAAAGAACTGCATGTTCAATATCTCATCTGCAACAGTCAGATGAGCCCTGTCCATTCTGGAGGTCCATTTAACAGGGAAAGGGGACCAATTTATTATAAAAAGCATCCTGTTCCTCTTCAAGTTGCCAAGTACCTTCAGTTTAAAAAATATCTATAGTGCAAAATATTTCATTTTGTCACATCAAATTTGGTACAGCTGCAATTGAGAACTTTATCTTATGGTAGAGTTGTTTTCCTAAATCTGAGCGGTGATGGTGACGGAATTATTGCATTATAAATTTTTCCCCCTCAGTGTCTCTTCCAAATCCAAAAGTACCAAAGGCAATTTAGAGTCACTTAACCAGTTACCCTGACCCCATGAACTGCATGTCCGAAGTACTCGGTGAGAACCCATGCCTAAAAGAATTTAGTGGTTAAAAATAACATTTAAGTGCTTGACAGTGCGGAGATGTGCACTGAAAATTCCCCTCCAGCCACCACTCTGCCATCTGACACCCAGTCCAACCTGATCCTCCTCCTTACTGAGCCATCCCCAACACAAATGTTTCAGCACAACAAAGCTGAAGTGAGGCGGGTGCCTGATTACAGCAACCTGTTTTTATCAGCACATAAATGATAGTCTTCACAGCTGACAGCCACCCGGAAGAAGTACAAACAATAAACATGTAAAAAGTGCCTCTACATATTTGTGAAATTAATTAGTCAGGGGCAGAATAGGATCACATGTACAATGAATTGCCTGCAATTGAACTTTGTTTTATCCTGAATTAATGTTTTACTTCAAGTCCTTCTGTTTTTGAGCACTTTATAAACCTTATTTTGACCATATGGTTACATAATAATGAGATTCAAAGGGATTTACAGCCTCAGGTAAGCATGAGCACCTTATAATGTACAAGAAGAACCTTTTAAAACAATACCAGGCACTGTACCTTCACTAGTGTTCAGGTTATTAGTTAATAATGGAGGAAAAGGAAACCTGTTTGGGCCTTCAGGTGTGCCACATTACTAATGAAGTCAAGTCTCAGTCCTACACTGCCCTCTATTGTTCATCCAGTAAAGCTACAGGCTACGGACCTGTGATTTTCCACTCCGAGGGCAAGTCAAGAAGGAACAGCTCTGAAAAGGTGCGGCGTCTTACGTAATGCATCTTAGAGCTGGGTCCTAATTAAGGGGTTTGTTGTTGCAAAAGACAAATAGAAAAAAGAAAAGCACTGTTTTGAGTGTCAACACATAAGCTTTACAGGATTGTATTCAAGGTGTGACACAAAAACAAAAAGATCATCCCATGAGTTGTAAATCCACCAGTAAAGACTCAGATTTAGAAGTCTCAGCTCACTGTGGGAATCAGCTGGAAAAGAAAAAAAAAAAGGCTAAAACAAGCAGTCAAACTGTGAGTCATATGCTACAATATGGAAAGAAATTCAACTGAGTCAAGAAGAACATGCAAGCAAGCTTATGATATCTCTCACAAGGGTAAGGTTAAGGGTCTGCATTCAAAAGTGTCTTTTAAGGAGGGATAATTGCCATCCTCACAATGAAATGTCCCAAAAACAAAAAAGAAAAAAAAGGAAAGAGTTGTTTAAACAGGGAGGGAAACGCAGCATTTAATAGCAAACAAATTTACTTAACACCTCATTACCTGGGGCAGTACAGGGTTTACTGTGCGCACAGTGTAGCCGTCGGCCATTTAGTCCTATTGTGTTTACTTTATCCTCCATTTAGTCTAATTGATGCAATTGTTTTTTTGTTTGTTTATTTTTTTATCTGTTATTTACCTACCACGTTGTTTTTGTGAATCATGTGAAGTGGCACCTGTTGAAATTAATTTCCCTCTGGAATTAATCAAGTACATCATCCATCCAAATAAAGTTACTTGAGGCTGCTGCAGGAGATGGATCTGCATGTCTAATTTAGCTCAGAATTTTTTGTGCCAAATGCCCTTCCTAAAGCAACTGTCCCATGTATCCAGGCTTGTTAGGATTTGTGTGAGCTGGTGTTTTGGGAAACATCTCAGTGGCCTGGAACATGTTTACTTCCAAAATGAGCCAGTCCACTGTCATCCATTTCAGACACACCCAAACATATTCATTCCTCCTGGCCATTTCTACAGCTGCAGCATGCAATTATTTCCATATGTGAATCATGTTTTGGTCACAAACAACCAAAAAGGGTGAAAGGACAGCGTTTAGCACCTGAAGGTGCAGCCAGGCAACCAGGATGGGAACGCAGATCTTACTAGGAAAGGTGTGGTTCAAAACAGGATACCAAATAACAGAGCTGTCAGAATCTCAAGGACAAAAACAAACAGCAAAAGCCACAAAACACAACAGAAGCAGAAAAATTTGAGGAATTTGAATCTTGGCAAAGTCTCAACTATGAGAAGGGAAAAAAATTCTCATGTGATGGCAAGTTGTCACTTGATTAAAAATAAAAACAAACTGCTTATCATCCACATGCCAAACAAGCTGCCTCACCCTAAAACCTGCAATAACAGCATTACAGTAAAGCCTGGGATGTGCACAGAGGGTAAACACTAAAACCCTGCTCCTCATCAATGTCTTAGTCACTCCAGTGAATCATACAATAAAAATCACTTTATACTAGACTCATTTAACAAAAACTGTCAACAAAACTGGTTTTAAAAAAATCTCATTAAGGAAATTTATTTTTTCCATCTAAAAACTCCCAAAATGTTCAGTTTACTTTGATGTATGATGGAAACAGTAAACTCCTACAGCTGTGAAGCTAAACATCCACAAACACCTCTTTTCCCCCCAACTTTAGACTCTCATTCATTACAGTGATTAAAATTATACATGATCAGAATTATGCATTTTTAATTATGAAAAAAATCGCATATATTTTGTTATATCACTTTATAATAATCCAACCATAAGGAGGCTGGGTGTAGTATTTTTAACCCTTGTACAGAAAAAACTCCTGTTACTGACATTACCGCACTTCTCTCATTCAGAATAATTACTCACTTATTCTGTTACATTTATAATGCTGCATTTCATGCAAAATTACCACTAGCACAATCACATGTATACATCTCTGAACTCCATACTTTCCAAGTATCAGACCATAGGGTTAGATGTTAAATCCCTTATTTAGACAGTTCCACCTGGATGAGGCTTTGGGAATCTCAGTCTCTTTAACTGTCTCACATACTGCCAATACATTTGTTAAGTCACAGCATTTTGGTCTGACTGACCGAAACGTTGTGGCTTAACGTATTAGCATAAGTAAGACACGGTGCACCTGTTGCACATTCAGGTGTGCAGGAGATTTAATTTATTCATTACTGCTCAGATAGTAGTCACTGGCCGTTCACAGAAAAGTTGGCAATCTGCCAGCAACCAAAAGCATCGCAAGACAGTTTTCACCAACCAGTCATTGGATACAGATTTTCCCCTAATGACCGGTGGTTGCCAGATGGTTGCAGATCGGTCTCTATGGCTGTAGGACTCTGGCTTTATTCATTTGACCACGTCAGCGGGCAAGTTAATGTCATGTGACTGCAAACCTTCAATAGGCATTTCAACTGTTGATCAGAACTAACCATTACCTTGGGTCAAACTAACTTATCTTATAAATGTCAGCCTTATATCATGAAGAGGCGCGTGAGTAACGTTCCCATTGCCTCAAAAATTATTTTTGCATGAAATCGCAACAGTCATTGTCAATCACGCAGATTGGCTTAAACTCCCCAAATGTTCAATGTACCTTTTGTTTTTTGTTTTGTTTTGTTTTTTGCATCTTTGGCAACAGCGGCTTTTCTCGGCAGTGGAGAGAGACAGAAAATGGGGGAAAGATACAGTATATGTATGTGGTCGCCGGCTTCACCACTAAGCCACCCAGGTACCCCCATGTACCATTTCTTATCAACAAATGTGTGCCTCGTGTAATGCAGCAAAAGTCAACTGCAAAATGTACTTTAAGTGGCATAAATAAGTAAATAAGAGCATAAATAATCCGTAGAGCTCCATTTCACATCCTGAAGTGGCATTTCTATTGATAAGCATTTACATATTACTGAATAACTGAATATGAACATATGACGTCACAGATAGCAGGGTTTACATGTTCAGTATCTGCAACAGTCAAATGAGCCCTAGTCGGATTATCACTTAAACTAAAATGTATCCAGCAAAACCGCAGAGAGCTGTCCTATAGTATGAGAAAGCTTATATTTCGATTTGGTTGTGCTAAAAAAATATTTTTTAAAAAGCCGGCTTTTTCTTATTTACTGGCACACTGGGTAAACTGAATTCTCACATTTGTATAGGTAGTGTTCAGATCTTCTTTTGAGCCACTAAAAATGACTTGAACGCCGCTAGAAGCAGGAGTGAGCACACCCAAGCAGCCCCAGGTCCCTGCACCCTCTAACAAGGGCACACCCAGCCAGGAAAACATGACACACTTTCCAAGAAAGTAAAAAATTGTAAAGTTTTAAAGACAATTATAGGTGTGCAAACATGATCTATAAAAACTCGGGTTAGAAGTAAAATATAGAAATTAATCACGATTTAATCATTAAAAAATGGGAACATACCCGACTCTGCAGGTGATGGTTATCAATCAATATTTATTATTAAAATAACACTCAAACGTAAAACCCTAACAAAGTAGCTGTCTATTTAAAAAGGATTTAGAGAAAGGCATTTTTGATGAATATTTCAAATAACGGGAAACCTGCATTTTAATCGAATAATTACACTTTTTCTTACCGATTGCAACGCAGAGTCCGACTGCAAAAAGCTGGAGGATGATTCTGTTCATCTTGGATTTTTTTTTTTCTTTTTTGTTTTAAAGAGAAAAGCAAACTACAAAGAGGAAATGCGCCTTCAGAGGGAGCCGGCTGCCTGTGAGGACTCTGACCGTTATAATCCCTACTAAACTACAAACTTTTCCGCCATCGCTGTATTTATAATCTCCCTCCGCCCATCCAAACGTCACCGTTATCCAAAAATAGGAGCTCATCCCGAATATCCACCCTGATGATTCTGACCCTCACGCAGTTCACACAGGTAGGATGACTACTTTACGGCGGGAATTTCAAAATAAAGATAAAGAAAAGGTGGGAAGTGCAGCGCCTGTTACTGGTGATGGTAGGGGATCCAGATGTCCCACTTTAGATTCAACTCATTGTCATTGTGCGCACAAGGCACACAACGAAATGATCGTTCCAAATCACTCATCCAGAGACGAGCATCTGCAGTCATGCAGCCAGAGACCGGCGCTACCGTTAGGCAATGTGGTTTAAGTGTCTTGCCCAAGGACACAACGCAACGCAGGGACAGGGGTTCAAACCGGCAACCCTGCAAAATGCTGATCTTTGGATACTTCCCTACTGAAACCAAATATGACTATCAGACAGAAAATCATCTTAAATGACAGTTTTCACAGTTATTGTGGTACAAAAAAAAAATAGTGAGGGTACAAAGACGTTCATAAGAGATAATTAAAAACATACATTACCTTCCAGTTGTTCTTATAATGTGTTTTGGAAAATTGCATCCAAATAAAATGCAGCATATTTGTCCTTCATGTGATCGACGCCAAGCCAACCAAAGCTGTCTGACCAACATTTAGCATGTTGGGTTTGCTTGTCGGTTTTGCCTTTTTGTAAATGTTTTGATATATTACTGTGTGTCTACCTGGTTTAACAGTGGTCTTGTTATGCTTATAAGTTGCCACTTAAGTAGATACAGTGTGTTAGCATAAGTGGCAACAATAGATGTGTTGATCTATTGAAACTTTATGTGGACACATTGTGTCTTCATGTGCTTATAAACATTTATATTCTTTACAAATGTGGCGCGGTGGTTAGCACTGTAAGACGGTCATGGGTTCGAATGTATCTTGGCCCATCTTGCATGTTCTCCCCGTGTTTGCGTGGGTTTCCTCCCATTGTCCAAAGACATGCAGTTAGTGGGGTTAGGTTAATTGATAAACTTATTCTATTTAGAATTAATTTAGATTCTAAATAGGTGTGAATGTGAGTCTGAATGACTGTGCTTGCTTCTTTCTGTGTTGGGTGTACCCCGCTTCTCGCCCTATGAGAGCGGGGATAGGCTCAAGCCAAACTGTCTGACCCATGTTTAGCTGTTGGGATCCGGTGTCCCTACTTGGTGATATTTTAATATCATTACAATGATATTATTACAATGTGTCTACATGGGTTCATGATGCTTCTATGATGCTCACAGATGGCATGTTGCAACTGATGTGTCTCTATGTATTTATGACATTTTGGCCATTTTTAGTCCAATAATCCTAAGGGCTAAATATTCCTTTATGGGTTTAAATGGCTTCATTTTTAGACATTTATTATGTGTTACAGCTAAGCTGGGGTTTTGTTAAGAATATGTTTAGAGGGAAATCAAGTATTGTAATATTATTTATTTATTTGTTTGTTTTATTCTTCCTAAAACCACTGGATGAGAGTTGAATGGTTTCTCCTCTTCTACAGTGCATGTGGACAGACCTGTAAAATAAAGCTGTGATGCTCATATTCAAAACAACGCTGCCCCATATTTTGAGAAGTTCACAAAAGTCACAACATAGAGTGGCTCAAAACGAGGCGTGCCAGTGGATGCTTCTCTATTGACGGCAAAGAAAAGAGACAAAACAGCAGCTGAAATGACAGCTGCAAAAAAAAAAAACATTTAAAAAAAACAAGTGTACAAAGTCTAACATATAAGATCATTAAAAACATACTTTACCAAACAATTAAGAATAACTTTAGAGCAGGGGTGGGCCATTAATTTTCCCACATGAGAAACTGGGACTGTTGTGGAGGGTCGCACCAATAAGCTGAACTTAATTCTGCTTGACATTAATTTTATCTCTTTATAAGCTTATTGGTGTGAGCCTCCATAACAGCCCCGGTTTCTGAGACTGCTGGCATTACTAATATTTCTGCAACAATCATGAGCACTTACAGACACTCTTGTGACTCCAAATAACACACAAAGAGGTTCTTTTCATCTTTTTATTAAACTCACCAAGTAATCACTCACAATGAGTGCTGGAAATGTAATTAAACCTCTCAAATAAGCTTTTAGCTCTTTTCCACTAGGTAGGTGATAGCGAGCAGCAACCTACAGAGCTGAAAAAACAGCCCAAAGCAGAAGTGAAAAAAGCTGCAGTTCCTCCTAAATAAAGCCAGCTTCCTCATAAAGTCCCTGTAGATTTCCATGTTGAAATTGTAAAAATTATTAAGTTAAACAGTTTTTTTCTACCCAACTCATAAGTGAAACAACTAAAACAAAATACACCTAAATTATACTTCCAGTGCAACCAAGTGCTTCAGCATGCACTGGAAACCATGTGTTACTAGAGCTGAATAAACAATAAAGATGAAACCAAACAAGAGTTTAAAAAAAAAAGGTAAGACTTTAAAGCATTTGTTAATCCTCCATAAAAACTAAACTAAGCTGATGATGTTCTCAAATGCAAAATCAAAACTACTGATTCTTTCATGCGTCACAACAGTCCAAGGCTGTGACATTTACTTACATGCATTCACTTTGTTCAGGCAGGCTGTGGTATTTAAACAATACTCAGCTGCTACAAAGGAGCCCAAAGCGAAGAAAATATCCCCCACACCCTTACACCACCACCATTAGCCTGAATCGTTGATACAAGACAGGATGGATCTGTGCTTTCATTTTTTTTTAAGTGAAAATTCTGACCCATCAGACTAGGCAACATCTTCTGTTGTCCAATTTTGGTGAGCCATTGCGAATTGTAGCCTCGATTTCCTGTTCTTAGCTGACAGGAGTGGCACTCTGCTTTATTGCCTATAACGGAGCACCAAGATTCACTGCATGGGCCTGCTTTGTCATTTTGTAGCTCTGGTACATTCTTATTTATGAGGTCATTCCTGCTTTGCTCCCTTCTTACTTACTGATTTACATGCATCAAATAAAGTGTGAGAGGTTTTTGTCTTCTGTCTTAAGATTCATTCTTTTTGTCTGCCCTGAAAGTTTGTAGTAAATTTAGAAATAAGGACATTCAAATTTGCAACCTCCATCCTCCTGAAATCAGCTTCAAAATCAACAAAATCTTAAGAAGCTGTTCTCAGTGCATCAATATAAGGTCATTCTAAAAGATCCGGAGGAAGATACTTCACACTCACCTGAATATAACTACTGCTGTTTTTGCCCCGAGATTTGTTTTGATGTTTTGATTTCCCTAGCTTTTTATTTTGTTCTGTAGCTTACATACTGTACACTGACATGTTAATTTTGTGTATGTGTGTGTGTGTGACACACGTCCATCCGCCACAGTTGATTGTACTGCCGTCTGTCTCGGCCAGGACGATCTCGCAAAACAGATATTTTTTAATGTCTAGAGTTACATTATCCATCCATCCATCCTTTCTCTTCTGCTTCAGTGTAATGAAGCCAGAAGAACCTCACATGTAAAAGAAATCAAATCAGAACATATCAAATATAGTTTCAGCTTCAGGTTTCTGTGAATCCTGTGAGGACTCCTTCTTCATAACAGGAGGAAGAATGCAGTAATGAAACGACTTGACTTCAGTTAAAACTTTGAACGGTCGCATTATTCAAGCAGGTCTCATCTTGCCCAGAATTTCTTCTCCAACATATTTCTGTTGCTTGTTTGCAAACATGATACAAAGTAACTTTACGAGCGCAGTCGCAGGGGAGGAAGCTTCTTGCAGTTTGTTCACTCACAACAGGACGTTTTTTTGTTTTTTTTTTGAGAAGACTGGTTGTTTGGGTTAACAATTATCTTGGCATCAGAACAAAGCACAATTTGGGTTCCAGCTGCATAGAGAGAAGAGTTATGAAACAGCATCTGCAGAATCATGGTTTTGAGATGCTTTGCTGTGAAGGAGGCTGTTTGAGCCCAGTGAAATGCTTCTATTGTTTTGCCCACAGTTTCTCAATTCCTGCCATTTGGAAAGAGGGCGTGTGGTGAAAACCAGCAGAAGAAATAACAGGGCAAAAGGAAGGTCCAGAGTGTGGGATACAAGCCAAAGAGGAACAAAAAGCAAGAGCAGCGATAGAAGTTTAAAGGCTCAAATGTCCAGTTTAAACTAAACAAATAAATCCTCCTCTTTATGAAGATGACCACAAATATAAAGTACATGTTTGTGTTATTCTTCATTCCCTTTATTGTTTTGGAGAATCAAAGATGTATACAAAATTCAAGTACAAAAACGTCTAAGTGTTTAAAATGTTATATTTAGGACTCCCTTCAAATCTATACTAATCACGTGTTATTAGATACATGGAAACTACCTGTGCGTAGTCATGGGGCTTCACTGATTGTTGTATAAGTACACCTGTGTCTGGATATTTCAGGTGAATGAGCACTGAGGGTGGGGGTGTGTTTGTGTGTGTGTGTGTGTGTGTGTGTGTGTGTGGGG
>JASGAU010406606.1:28880-54093 GCA_030220045.1 Australoheros facetus
GTGTGGGACAAACTCGACTGGATGGGGGTAGTGGGGTCAAGCTGTGTGACATGGGTTCAGAGAGTGGGTGGCAGTACAGAGGACTGTAATCCAAGTAACAAGAGCAAACTGAAACCGTCCAACATCACAGGGACGCACGCAATCTCACCCATCCGTCAACACACAAGCATTTTTGTTCACTACAATTAAACTGCAAACTAGAAAGTGTAAAAACACATTTTAGTTTAGTGAAATAATCAAAACTATATTTATTTTTTAAAAAAAAGGAAATTAACTGGATTGATTCTTTTGTACTTCAAAAACTAATAAAAACACAACAAATGCAGTAGAAATGTTTTTAGCTTTAGTCTTTGTCGGCACAACCAGCCCAAGGAAGCTTCGCTACATATGCGTGAGAGGTCATCGTGTATGTGAAAGTGTTTATATTCTGTTTTATCATATTATTGTGTGGTTCTGAATACAAAGATACCTCATATTATAAGAAAAAAATTAAACTAAAGTATGTGTCGAAAACAAACAAAAAAAAATGAATTGAAAGAATCAAACCCCATTATGGAAACTGAAGTAAATTGAAAGCAAACATTTTAAACTAAATAAAAATTAAAAAGTTACAAATCTATAACAGTTCTGGTTGGACTCTTCAAAAGTGGACCAACAACACTGACCTTGGGACAAACTGATTGGCGGGCCTCTTGGGCCTGTACTCAGGGTGAACCATGAACAGCATGTGGGGGAACCCAGTGCCAAAATAAGCTCCATCTGTGTGGTGGTGCCTGGAGGACTTGGGTGTGTAGACATCCATACATTTAGGACAGTACAGCTTCACCATGGCCTCTCCCGGGATGTCTGACAGGCCTGTGAATCGCATAGGAGGAAGAAAAAGAAGAAATAGATATGAATTAGATATGAAATCCAAATACCTGAGATAATCAGTGTACACTTCCTTCTGTATCAATGTTATCACCTGCAGGCAAATCTAGGTTTCAATAAAACCAACAGCATGTTTTTGGACAGTTTGTCAAAGGCAGCCACATAAGGCGGTGGTCCCTTTAATCACTGATTAACAAAAACAACCCCAAAAACTAAACAAACCTTCTGAGCAAATATCACATATGAAGAGTTTCTAACCAAATAAAAGTCACTGAAAAAATTCTTTGCATAAAAGGTGCCTCAAAGCAGGACAAAGAAAAACTTTATCTCTCAAAAGCTGTCTGCCACCTTGTGGTAACACCCGAGTATCTATTTAACACACGGTGTATGTGCGTGAGGGCATTTACATCAGTTTACTCACCGATAGGAAGCATAGGCTGATTCTCACAATAGACCCGGGGACAGTAGCCAAAATCTCCCTGCTGATACTTCTCCAGCTGATGAAGTAGAAATGAACACATTAAAGAGTTAACATATCAAAAGCAGGTATATACCAATTCTCATTTTAAACTGATTTTTTTTTTTTTGGTCATCGTGTGAACTTTGCACAGGAGAGCTGACTCTCACTCTGACTTTTGTGTTTTTTCCATGCACGTGTCATTGCCAAAAGCTTGTCAGGCAGTGGCATAAAAATCTAAGTGCAAATGTAAGAAGAGCACAGCCTAGCAGAGCAAAATACCCCCGTTACACTGTATCTTGATCTTGATGCCAGTGACCCCATTTACAATCCCAACTTTGCTTTGGTCATAAATCTACCTGTGAAGTTTGTTAAGTGTAGGGCGAACGGTTCTCGAGTTATTGAGCTAACACTTCAATGAATGCTGCCCGGATGCCCGCCTGCTATTGGTGATCACATAGAACACATTTAATAGTGTTTTTCTAAATCAAGCCCATCACAACAATATGCAGAATGGGGACTAGTTTTATCCAAACATGGAGGGAATAATTAATAAAGACTGTCTTCATTTTTCATGTCAACACCACAGTAAGCAGATAAATAATTTACTTTCAGCAGTAAAAACAGAGGTGTTCAAACATTTGTTTCTATTTCATGTCTTTCTGTCACACAGACAGTTTTTCATGTCCAATTTTATGTTCATCTGAGGGACAAATCCTCCCTCTGCTGCCACATTCAACACTGAAATTACCAGCATCATTTCAGCCAGGTTTTTATAGCTGGGGAAACATTTCTCCCAGAGAATGTGGCACTTTGTCAAGCCCATTTATATAAATACACAAAATAATACACAAATGGGATCATTATTTAAGCAAAATACAGCCTGATGATCAAGCATCTCCAGTGATAGTACTGTACCATGAATGGGGGAAAACCTGATTCAGCTATAAATCCAAACTCAAACAGCACATGGAACCTCTCAAGTGGAGGCAGAACTGGTGGATTTTGGCACCTACCATCTGTGCAATGCCTCGGTTAGTGAGGATGTAGCGTGCGTGGATGAGGCCGTACAGCATCTCAGCAGCCTGCTCAATCAGGTCACTCTGGTTGGGATTGTCCTCCAGTTCCTCATCTAAAGAAAGAAGACACAGAGAAACTACTCACACTTTTGACTGTTATAAAGAGACAGATTATCAGAGAAAAGGGAAACACTAGTACAACAGAGAGACTGGGGCACATGACAGTTTTCTAAATGTCCTCCAGCAAGTGCATGAAACAAAGATGTTCTGAGTGAGTCTGAAGAGAGAGGAAACCTGCAAGGATCTGGAAAAAAAAGAAAGGAACAAATGCACAACTGGGAGTTACAGTGATCTGAATAGAAAAACCTGAACAGGAGACTTCAAATCAAAAGAAAGCTGAGATCAAAAGTCCCCTCTCATTATTTGTTAACAGCAAAAGAAACCAATTAAAAGCTCAGGAAATACTTGCAGCTCCTTTAATCTTACTTCTTAATATCTGCTGCAGATAATAAACAATAATGCTTTGTGTTCTGCATACCGACAGCAAACAATAAAGCTACTTTCAACTGCACCCTTATTCACAACGGGTCGTCACAGCAGAAAGCTCCCCATGTTTGATTTGGCAGATTTTTCTTGCCAGATCCTCTTTTTGTCTCTTCCCGAGATCGAACCAGTGATCTTTAGCTTGTTAGGTGAATGGGTCACATTAGTAAATCCTGACATGACTTTTTACTTAAACCCGAGAACACTGAGCCATGAATGTAGCATACAGACCTGGTTCAAGGTCCAGGATCATGTCTAGGGCCTGGCGGTAGTGGGGAACCTGCTCATTGAGCCCAGTTAGGTTGAATTTGTCCTGGATATAGTCTTCATCCACCTGCCGTTAGAGAAACAACAAATCGGATTAATTTCCATCCACTGGGAATTGAGTGTAGCTCACAAACTGGAATAAGGAGCAGTGAGAATGAACAGAATTAAATGAAGCTTTTAGCACAAATACAAGCACTGTAACCCAGCCGTGTATTTATCATTATTATTGGTGCTTACTGTTTCCTGCCTTGAATGCGTTTCCTTATCCTACAACTTTTCATAGTTTTTACAGGAACTGACCATTTCTGTACCAGCAAAAATGGAAGCTTGTATTTTTTTAACATTATAGACCTTGATTTTATTGTAATTTCTCATCTCACTTTGACAAATTACATTTTTTACATACTTCAGCAAATCTAAATATTTTAAGTGTTTCTGCACAAAATATTTGTAAATATTAGATAAGATAAGTGTTTATTTGTCACATGTGCAGTTATACACAGTGAAATGTATTTTGTACCTGCAACCATATACACACACACACACACATATAAATAAGAAGATAAAAATAAGTAATTGTAGCCCTCTTTGAATGGAGAGTAGCAGTGGTCTAGGGTCCTCTCTCCTCTGGTGGGGCAGTCGATGTGTTGAATAAACTTACACACCTATACACAAGATGTATATAATCGTTTTTAGTTGCTTCAGAGATGTTCTCTTTCTCCAACTTAGAAACTACTGGAAGAAAGCCCAACTATGTCACCATCAGCTGTAATAAACTGGATATGCATGAATGCAATGTGGTGAATAAGGGGGCTTTTCTNGTCTCACCTCAATTTATAGAATTTTTTTCTCTCTTTTTTTTTTCTGTAACAAAAATGCATTTTATCTTCTTTCGAGTGCTCCCTTTCGCCGCAGCCAATCATCTGCCTCCACCTCACCTTATCCCTAGCATCCTCCTCTGTCACACCAATCCTCTGCATGTCCTCCTTCACTGCATCCATTAATCTACTCTGTGGTCTTCCTCTGTTCCTCCTGACTGGCAGCACCATATTCAACATCCTTTCTCCAGTATATCCCCTGTCTCCCTTATGCACATCCAAACTATCTCACCCATGTTTCTCTAACATTGCCTCCAAACTGTTCAACCTGAGCTGTCCCTCTGATGTACTCATTTCTAATCGTGTCCCTCCTGGTCACTCCCAACGAAAATCTGAGCATCTTCAGCTCTGCCACCTCCAGCTCGGCCTCCGGTCTTTTTGTTACTATTGTCTCCAAACCAGACATCATAGCAGGTCTCACTACCATCTTGTAAAGCTTCCCTTTCACTCTTGCTTCTATCCTTCTGTCACAAATCACCCCTGACACTTATCTCCACCCGCTCCACCCTGCCTGCACTCTCTTCTTCTCCTCTCTTGTGCACTGTCTGTTGCTTTGGATGGTTGATCTCAGGCATTTAAACTCGTCAACCTTCACTACCCCTACTCCTTGCAACTTTCTTATACTTGTGCTAAAATATCTATCTATCTATCTATCTATCTATTTATTATTGGAGCGGTGATGTGTTTCCTTTGATGGAAGGCCAAAATATTTGGCATTCAAGAAAAAGCCTGTTTGAGTGTAGTGAAAGTAAGTCCAGTTTTGAACTTGTTTAAAATTTTGCATCGGATGATAAAAATTCCTACACACATGCAGATAGCACTGGGGTGGTCTGTCACTCACCTCACAGAAAAACTCATTCCCCCTCAGCCCACAAAACCAGGAGATCCATGAAACTTCTTCTGAACTGCTCATCTCTGGAGACCTGAAAGACACGAGTGGACTGAATGAACTGCCTTCATTTCCTCTTGATTTAACTGTAATTAATGAAGGGGACACACACAAACCTCCAAAGCCTATTCATCTAATTTTACAGGAGCTATTCCTGGTTTTACTCGGGACAAAACCTGATTAGCACTGCCGCTAGCCAGCGGAGAATAAAGCGCTATTTCTAGTTTATCCGATAATGTGTGAATGCAACACTAACTTTTAAACCCATACTTTCACCTAACTGGGCTCTTTCTTACTCATTTGTTAAGATTCCCTATAAAATAAAATAAAAAAAGGAGCATAAGGAAAGTATAACAGAAATAGCCGCTGCTCAAACCTGTAAAGGCTATGCCAGCTATCAGGTATTACCTGCTCCCGGGTGTTTTGTTAAGTTTTAAAGCTTTCCTTTTTCATACAATAAGACGTCTAATAGCTGATAAATCAGTGGGATAAATCCGGCTTTACTTGTATGCTGTAGTCCTGCGTGCCGGGTAACGTTAGCAGGCTAAACTAAAACCAGATGAGGTCCAATATGGCGCCTGGTAAGAAAGCAGGCCCCGGAGCGGAGATACGCGGAGGCGCCTCCGCCTCTGCGCTCAAACGGCTCCACACAGTGATATGGGTAACGGCGCTAACTTACCCGGCTTTCAGCTTTGACAATCTCGAAAAAATTGGCAGATCAAAAAATATAGCAATCTCACGGGTGTAAATAAGATGGACACCACCTCCCACTTCGCCCCGTAGGTTACGTTCTTCCTCTTCCTTCGGCCTGTTGTCAGCAGGTTCAGCATTGCTCGGTGCTGCCGCTAACTGCTCAGTCTCGGTACTGCATGTTGTGAAACGGCGCTATTTAGCAGCGCTCTTTTTCCATCCTCTTTTCCAGTAACAATTTAGTGATGTTTTTCCAAATAAAAAAAAAAGAAGAAAAAATTTGTATCTCTTTTATTTCATGTATTTATTTGTATTTTGCTCCGCTATTTTAAAAGGATTCCCACATGTTTATACTCATGCTTGGGCCATTGGTTATTTTATTTTTATTTTTTGCAAATTTTTGTGATCAGTTACAATCATTTGTATTGCAAGAACAATCAGAATACTTTTAGAGTACACTGAAATCATACCTTTACTATACAGCACCTTAAACTTGGTCGTGTTACTTTCTTTAAGTAGTCTTCAGGAATACTTCTCCAGGCTTCTTGAAGGACATTCAAAGCTCTTCTTTGGATGATGGCTGCCTTTTGTTGTATTCTCTGTCACGATGATCCCACACTGCTTCAGTAATGTTGAGGTCCGGGCTCTGGGGAGGCCAATCCATGACTGATGGTGTTCCATTGTGTTTTTCTATCCAGGTATGCTCTTATTGCATTGCCAGTGTATTTGGGATCACTGTGATAATCAAAAATGAAGCTGTTGCCAATCAGAAGCTTTCAAGATGGTATTGCACGGTGGATCAAAATCTCATTTCTTTTCTGGGTTCATAATTCCTTCAGTTTTGGCTAGAGCGCCAACACCCTACAGTGGCCCTGAGAGGCCAAATGCCCTGCAACTTTTTTTTTTAAACAACTTTATTTATCAATTGTACAAACATCAAGGCATATGAAGTGACTTGATAATTATACACTTAAAGGCTCCAGTGCAGTGGAACAACAACAACAAAGAAGAAATAAAATCACACTCAATAAGCAAGGAAAAATAAATAACTAAAACAAAATAATTAACATTAAAGGGCAACTTAGAGTTTAGCAATGTCAGGGCTTTTCTTGTAACTTATATGCTTCAATAATCTCAAATAGCATTTCAGCTCTTGTATTTTCCATCTTTTTAAGGGCTTTTATATATGACAGAAAGCCATTGAAAAAAAGCATAGAAATTAGGGGTAACTTTCATAAACTTGGAGTTATGTAAAAATGCTTTCCCTAGAATCAGAATGGTGTTTACTAAAAAGTCATCTTTTTCATTGTCCATAATAAGACAATAAATTATGTTCTTTTTGTAACCGAGGTACTTTAGGAAACAGACAATCATAAATGTTGAGCCACAAAGCTTCAGAAAACATACAATGAACAAACAGATGATCAGTAGATTCAATATCATGTCACAGAATATACAACAGTTCGTTTCAAAGCCAAATCGCTGGTGCAAAAAGTCATTAGGTAGATTCCATTCAAAAGCTTAAAATGAATTTCTTTTGCCTTTGGAGCGACAGGGAATTTTAAGTATTTAGTTCTTAAAATATGAATTGAGTTTTTGGGAAATATTTGAGAAATTGAGTTCTTATAGGTATGAGTAAAATAAAAGGGGTAGCAGAATAAGTTTCTAAGTATTTTGTTTGGGATTGAAATTTCAGTCAAGTCACAGTTTCCAGTTAGTGTTAATGGAAGTTGAAGAGAAACCGGAGTGGAGGCTGTTAATAATCCACTAATCAAACTCCAAAATTGCTTTGGTTATAGCTCTAAATGTCTTAGCATTACAAAGATTGCAATATTTAAGACAGAAATCATTATAGGATAGAATGCTTCCAGAATTGTCTGCTAAGTGGATTGGTGACCAAATACCTTTATCTAGCCATTCCTTGTTGCACAGCAATTTAACTCTGACAGTGACACATCTGTTAGTCCAAATCGGTGTATGGTGGGGGGGTGAAATTATGATTATAGAGAAGTTTCCAGTACAAAAGGACCTGCTGGTGAAACAGAGATAATTTAATAGGGAGTCTCTGGATTGAGAAGCAACTTAAGAAAACACTAGCAAATAGAAAATTGCTGCAAAAGCACACAAAGAAAAACGGAAGTGTTTCTTTAGGGGGGGAGACAATAACGTGACGGACCAGCTGCGGAAGTGACGGAAATCAAACATGCTAATGACTGTAAAGAGACCCTTAAATGAAACGTAGGATTCTTCAGTGTTGTGAAAGACAAAAAGATGCAAGGTAATGTATGTGGTAATTGCATGATCAATATAATACTGTGGATATATGCTTGCTATTATGTGTTTACTGTTAGCCAGGATTAGTTTGAATGGCACTTTTGTAGCTAAAACAAATTGCTAAGCAAATTTTTTTCTGGTTAAGATGTTTTGTCCATTCTGTGGGTTTAAGTTTGAAAACTTGACAAAAGAGGCAAAAAGAAGGATGTTCTCAAAATGTGAAAAGAAATCAAAGAAAATAGTGAATCGAAATATTTGAAAGTGAGGCTTTTTCTGACAAAATGAAACAGTTTTGCAACATGTGACCACCATTTTTTTCTTATATGTAATCTAGATTTCTGTTGGGATCATGAACAAAACCAAGACCTGGTGATTTTGGCCTGATAACATGCACAGACGCTGACACGAATGGGTTTGAACGGCTACTAAAGGTAACATCCTCACCTGTGATCTATTTGCACATAATCAGTGTACGTGCATAAAAGCTGAGTGAGTTTCTGGGATCTAGACAGACTCTTGTATCTTTCATCCAGCCGCTGACGTTTCTGGATTCTGAGTCATGGGGAAAGCAAAAGAATTGTCAACGGATCTACGGGAAAAGGTAGTTGAACTGTATAAAACAGGAAAGGGATACAAAACGATATCCAAGGAATTGATGATGCCAGTCAGCAGTGTTCAAACTGTGATTAACAAATGGAAAATCAGGGGCTCTGTTAAAACCAAACCACGGTCAGGTAGACCAACAAAAATTTCAGCCACAACTGCCAGGAAAATTGTTCGGGATGCAAAGAAAAACCCACAAATAACATCAGCTGAAATACAGGACTCTCTGAAAACTAGCGGCGTGGCTGTTTCAAGATGCACAATAAGGAGGCACTTGAAGAAAAATGGGCTGCGTGGTCGAGTCGCCAGAAGAAAGCCAAATGCCACAAAGTATCTTGCCTACAATACGCCAAACAGCACAGAGACAAGCCTCAAAACTTCTGGAACAAGGTAATTTGGAGTGATGAGACCAAAATTGAACTTTCTGGCCACAACCATAAACATTACATTTGGAGGTGTCAACAAGGCCCATGATGAAAGGAACACCATTCCTACTGTAAAGCACGGAGGTGAATCGCTGATGTTTTGGGGATGTGTGAGCTACAAAGGCACAGGAAACTTGGTCAAAGTTGAAGGAAAGATGAATGCAGCACGTTGTCAGCAAATACTGGAGGCAAATTTGCACTCATCAGCCCAGAAGCCGTGCATGGGACGTACCTTCTGTTTGCTACTGGACAGCAGGAATTCAGCCAAAGCCACAGCTTCTTTTTGAGGCCACCTCACACTTCCCTGGAGCAGATGTTTGTGCAAATACTATCAGAATTCTAGTGTTACAGTTATGAGGAGTTTCAAGAAGCCATGGATTATGGCATCCAGAACTGTCCTGGGTTTGGACTTTCCTAAATTTCAAATCTTTTTGCTCATAAGTCAAGTTTAACATCAGCCTTTATGGTTTTAATCAAAAGTTTAAATTTAAAAAGTTTAAAAAGAAAGTCTCTAAAGATGGCACATGAAGATTGATGCATCTCAGTAAATCAGAATATCAGGATTTGTCATTTCAAAAACACTGATCATAATTTGGCAAAATTTTAAAAAGCTTAAAATGTTTGTATCTTGAAAATTAACTTTTTAAAATGGAGGAAAATAAAACATTTCCACCGTATTCAAATGTACTGAGACGCAGTTGTGGAATTATACAGTAAAAAAATGTCAGCACTCAAGAGAAAAAAATCTTTATTTGAATAAGAGTGCACTTTTCTTTTTGAGGAGCACATTTGTGAAAAAATGCTCGTTATTCTTAGAGTTTGAACACTTCACAAAAATACTGATCTTAAAGAATGCTTTAGTAAACTTGTCTTAGTAAAACAAATGTGTACATCCATGTACTGTTTGATGTTACGTCATTAAAAGGGCAAAGTTCTGTATACAGTAGAACACATGGTCTTCTGCTTTCTTCAGGTAGAAAACCTACCCAGTGAAAGTTTACAGTAGTTAAACAATTTTAAATAAATAATAATTCTGAAAAAAATTTGTACCTAAAGGTTGTTCAAAGTTGTTTTTTGAGAATCTGCGTCAGAGCTAATAGTATCCACATCTAGCAGATAATTTCTGTTAAAATAACCAATTGTTATCCTCTAAAGTCCAGCCATATTTTTGAGTGATATATAATTTTCAACTGCAGTGGACCAGTTGACTGTTCGAGGGATCTCACTCTCTTTCCACATTCATTAAATTGACCTGGAGATTGTCATCACCACTTACACTGTGCTGAGCTGGCAGAATGTCATCAAACTGGTGCAGGACTTCCTGAGACACTCTGATCCACACTCTGTGCCATCATACCTTAGGTCAGTCACTTACAACAGTGCAAGTGTACCTGAAGTAACAGTAATAGCAAACTGAACTCTTAATAGCATTCTGTGTAGTGAACTCTAGTCATAAGGTAAAGAAAAAGAAATATACATAAGGGAAGTTCTGGTCCTCAATCTTTTTCTGTACATACACTACTGCGCGATCAAAATTTCAGGAGACAGTATGACCTAAAATATATGGACTAAATACATTACCTGTGAGGAAAGTGATAACTTCTGATTTACCAGATGGACAGCAAGACTGGCGCACAGGTCTGATGGTGTGATTGTTCCAGAGGTGTCTGTACTCATTCAGCTTTCTTTGGAAGACATTCATTAAGACAGCACACATTTATGCTCATGACTGCCACTGAGAAGTTGCCTCTCTCTCAGGTCACTGAAGAGTTCAGTCCAGAACTGAGTCCTAATGGTAGAATGACAACATATACAAAATTTAACAAAACAATGTGTTAAATGTCATTGTTGCCTTTAAAGAACTGGCTGAATTCATCTGTAGAATCCTGAACTGTAATCACTTAGGTCATACAATAAAAAAAAAAAAAAAAATCCACGTCTGATTCCTGCATTTACTGGCTGAGCTAAAGAAAAGTTGCCCATATAAAAATAATAGTTTGTTTCTACATGAATACTGAAGCTGGTATCCCTTGACAGTTCCAATCCACACAGAACTCCAAAAGTAATTGACACCCTCAGTATTTTGTACCACACAATTTTCCAAAAATTGGGGTAAATAACTAATAATGCATAGATATTTTTTATATATATATATATATATATATATATTTATTAAACCTACACCGACTGACTTTTCTGGTGTATATCACTCATTACCAAGGCAATGGATAATGCTCTAGAGCACCTAAAGGTAAGCGGTGAATGCTTAAACTTTAAGGAAAGCCAGTGCTTACCATTCTCCATAAAAGGTGCCAAAAATTGAATGTTGACGCAACACGAACCACAAAAAATTCCGATATGTCCCACCAGCTGTATTCCACAATCTGGACAATACATTGTCTGGTGGAAAAACACAAAGATTATGCCTGTGATATCAAAATACCAAATTAAAAGCTACACACTTATTTGGGTACACTTACAAGCAATTATGAGAGCATTTAGGTAATCCACTTTGTGATTACTTAACAGCTCAAATAAAGAATGTCACATATGATTTCATCTTCACATCAATAAACTAGTGATATTGTGACACATTAATATCTTTTACTCACAGTACTTGTTCTCAAGTACAACAAAATAAAGTCTAAAGCTACGTTGACATAAAGCTACCACTACCCCATGTTTTTTTTTAAAAACAAACTCTATAGTTAGCTATGTATGTATGTTTCATATTTCTACAGTATTACATGGATCATGCAATTAACACACACATTACCTTGCATCTTTTTCTCCCTCCTCAGTTTAGCATGTTTTGATTTGTGACTTCCGCAGCTGGTCCGTCACGTTATTGTCTCCCCCCAAAACACTTCCGTTTTGCTTTGTGTGCTTTTTCAGCATTTTTCTATTTGCTGGTGTTTTCATAATTTTTTTTTTTTTTTTTTAATTTGGAACAACAATTTACAAACAAAATAAGGCAACAATACAAAAACAAATTATCAGGATTTACAGGTTGAGTTGTACATATTCAAGTTGATAAAAGCAAGCAAAAAAAACAAAACAAACAAAAACGGGAACAATTTTAATACCGAGACAAACGTCGAGGTTTACAACAAATTAAAGTTGTTAATCAAAGTACAAATTTGTTGGCCAGTTTTACTTTTAACCACCTTTAGAGACTCACAGAAACATATTGGGAAATCTTTCAGACTACATAAATTTGGATTAACTATAAAAAATCTACATTTATGAACAAAAAATTTCCCCAGTAAAATTAAATTATTAATTAAAATGTTTTCTTAAGTTGCTGTGCATTTACTTCTTACAGCTTCCGTTTTGTTTTGTGTGCTTTTGTGGCTTTTTTCTGTTTGCTGGTGTTCTCTTAAGTTGCAGTGCATTTGGCCTCTCAGGGCCAACGTAAACACCACTGGCTGAAATGGAGCCCCAAACCATGACAAAGCCTCCGCTGTGTTTTACAGATGGCTGCAGTTACTCACTGTTATACCTCTCTCATGATCTCATCTGAATATACTCACAACAATTTGAACCAAAGCATTCAAATTTGGATTCATCACTCCATCAGACCTGTTGCCACTGATTTCAGTCCGGTTCGGCCTTTTCTCCCTGTTTCCCTTCCTTAAGAATGGCTTCTTGACAGCCACCCTTCCACTGAGACAATTTCTGATGAAGCCTCAGTGAACAGTAGATGGATCAGCTGATGGAGTAGATGCATCTCTCAGGTACTGTCAGGAAAAAAAAATGCAGCAAAGACCTATTTCTTAAGGAAACGACTCACAGATACTGTCCATCTGCTATAGATTCCTCTTTTTTAAGGACACTGCACACCGTGCTGAGAAGTGCCAAGTTTTCAGCTCATAGCTCTATGGGAATCATCTTGTTGGTGCAAAAATACTATTTTATGTCAGTGATTTATACATGAAAATTAAATAATACTGCTGAGTCATGGGGCTTTGTAAGTTTTTAAGCATTTGACTTAATAACTTACCTTAAGTTGCTGATCCAGTGAAATCCTATTGGCAAAACTTTCATCATATCCCTCTTTCCAGAGGTCAGGGGTTATTTATGCTAATTATCAGCAAATGCCTTTCCTATAGCTCCTGACATCAGTGGTCCAAACTGTGGGTGCAGACCTGCTGTGGGTCAGTGCTGCTGCAGGTTTTTGGCTGCTGAAACAGTTCTAGATTGTGCACAGACACTGCTTTGAAAATATTACCTGCTCAAGTTTTCTTTCTGACAACCATGCACTAATGAATATATTGGCTATGTTGGCTGCCAAAACTAAAGCCCAACTAAAATAATATTTTCATCCATCTCACCCTCTTGTGTCACACCTCTGCATGTCCTCTTTCACTACATCCATGAATCTCCGCTGAAGTCTTCCTCTTTTGACCAGTAAGCTGCTTGTTGTAAATTTAACTCAAGAGCTTTTATGTTATTACAATAAATTAAAGTGGACTTATTCTGCTGATTTACAGCTTCATTTTTTTATATTCTTGGACTCTATAGTACCTTTGCATGATTTACAGTAAAGTCCAAAATAATCCTGTTCTTGGTCCAGCCCATCAGTTTATCCTGATTGGCTGCCCCTTATAAACAGAAATTTTGAGCATGTGGGTGTGACTCTTGTGCTTGAGATGACCATATATGGACATCTAGCATTTACAACAGTCTGACTCCGGGAACACATCGGTCACTCTTGCCCTGTCTCAATGCATGCCAGCTTCCACCAATGAAATAAAAATAAAATTTCTAACTCAAAATTTTGAGTTACTAATTCAAAATTGAGAAAATAACTTGAAATTAAGTTAACCTGAAATTTTGACTTATGGATGGCAAAAAAAAAGAAAAAAGGGTTTCCTCAGTGGCAGAAACAAGCCTCCAGAGTTCTCTGCACAGCATCAGATCAGTTACATCAGTGCAGCTTAATGTAACTTCGCAATCCATCACAATTCACAGGTTATTGTAATGTGTGAAGTACAGAAAGTCATCAGTTGGCTGTTTTAAGCCAACCAATGAGAATTAAAATCCACTGAGAAGCCAAGCAGGCTTGCAAAGAGTCACATCCAGGACAAAATACTCTCATTCCACTAAAATCTGACCAATACTCCAGGAGGCGCAGAACAGAGACTCCTGTGAATCGCGGCTGGATGATCTAAAAATGGACCTGATGCTACTTTCAGCGATGTGTAGGACGTGCTTCTGTGACGCTCTGCGGCACGTCTGGTCTAAGTGAAAGCAGCTCTTTGTATTCCTGTGGTGGAGCCTGAGGTTTTCACTCAGGGATTACTTGTACATACGCAGACCTCATGATTAGAAACTCTGGCCAAGTTGAACAATGAACATTTACCGCTGTAACAGTATACATATATCACAGATAAGAACTACCACCACTATTAGTGAAACCTTTTCTTCTATCATAAGCATGCAGAGACAAAGTTCTTTTATCTTCAAATTACTCCACTTCTTAAAGAATCAATAAAGAGACGTACAATTAAAATTTTCCAATAAATCAAAAGTAGTTTATTTAACTTTGCCTTCTCTGTATAACTTTATTATAATAAGACACTTCTCTGCTTGTACATTGCTCCCATGAACTAAAAATGGCAACATTTGTTTGTGGGAATGTAAGTTGGGGTAGACAAAACTTAGATACATACCAATATACATACATGTGTGTATATTACGGTTCCATTAATAAAACCATAAATGCTAAAAATGATCTGAACCACTCCAGGTACCTCGGTAATGCTGGAAACATAATACAATCTTTTGAGTAATTTTATTTTCTGGAATACACTACTTTTGTTTTTAACATGGGTACATACAATAATGCGCACACCAACATTGAGAGTTAAAGAGGGATGAAGGACTCTTTGAGCCAGTGTTAAAGTGTACAGCTACCAATGAATAAACCAGTAACAGGCAAGGCAAGCTGCACCCACGGGTGTGTTCACACTCAATAGTCATAGTGGGAAAATATGTCCAACTTCACTTGCCTGGTGAATGTATGCTTAAATGACACAAAAGAAAACAAACTGGTGAAGTTTCCCACTGCGGGGTCTTCATCTGGATGAACATATACACACAGCTGAATGTATATATGTGGATGTATTTAAGAAACAGCAGAATTGTCTTAATAATAATTGGTTAAATCACTCGCAGGCAAACAAGGCAGAAAGTGCTTGCCATTCATGTTATAACCCTCTGGTCCCCCACCCCTTCCCAAGTTATTACACAGACACCGGAAAACACACATACACACACGCACACACCCACGTACACAAATCATCAAATGCCCTACTCACAACATCCCAGAGACGACCTTCACACTGTTGTCAGTAAACAGACAAACCCCAACTTACAGCAGTGACAGATTTGATGAAGATGAGAAAATTTTGTTCACCTTCGCTGTTGTCTCCAGTCTTTGTCTCTCTTAAACTTATGTTTGCGAGTGTGTAATCCTACATCAATCCAACATTTCCTCACTCCAGGTCAGCATTAACTGTTACAAGTAAAATCTTGAAAACCGTGCGGCGAACTGCAGGAGGAGACGCTCGGTCACCCCTGTTCAGCTTAAAGTCCTGAATTTTAATTTGAGCTCCTGGTTGCTGCCGTGCACTAAAAACAGCTTTCCCGAGTAAACATGCCTGTGAAAAAGACTTCATACCTCAGACAAGGAGTCCTTCTCGGTGTGAGGAGCCTCCGCTAGAGCACAACAGCAGAGGGGGTGTAATGGTACAACACTCGGCCTAGCAGTGTACTCTGGGCCCAGACAGAGTACCCATCCTGCTTTATCACGTGTAACTTGCCCAAAAACACAAAGAAGAGGAAAAGAAACAGCAACCATGGATGTTTGTTATACTACAAGGAGTGCTTATTAGAACATATTCAACCATCTATCGAAGCATAAACAGTTTTAGGAGAGTCAAACATTTTCTTTATTCTATCATGACCTACATTTTCATTGAACTCATTTCCCCTGTGAAGAGGGAAAAAAAAAAATGTTTCCATAAAAATGGAAGTCACTCATAGGAAATAATAGTTGTTAAAATAAAGCCATCACGCTATCAATAGTCTTCAAAGGGCAAACAAAACTCAGAGAGAGGGAGCATAAAACTACTGTCCATGAAGGGGACACTTGATTTTTGCAATGTGCAGAAGTTCTGCAGGTGAAGATGCTACGATGAGGCCAAAAAAACTCCTCTTTAAAAAAAAGAAAAAAAAAAAAGAATACCTAATGAAATGTCAGAGCAGGTCATAAAAAAAATTCTGTCTATCTGAACAAGCAGCAAAAACATTGATATGAAAGACCAATCAATGCAGGTGTAGGTGAGCAGTAGCACTCCAACAGGTCTCAACAGTATCAGAACAAAAAAAAAAAAAAAAAAAGTCAGTGAGAGGAGGAATTTGGAAATTTTTGTAAAAATTTAATTTGATGACCTGCTTTGTAGACAAGAGGAAAAAAAAAAAGAACATACACACACGTGCACGCACACACACCCCTAAAATTTCTCAGAGGCTGAGACTCAGAGCTGACATGAGGCCAAACAAAAGACAACAGAAACAAAACATCTTATGGTACATTGTTCTTATTAAAAGATGAGGCTGCACTCTTTCCCTTGCAAAGGAAGTAATGCAAAACTGCAATACAGAATACCACACGAGGCCAGAGTGTGGTGGAAATATACATACACATACATATAAAAGTTAGGCCAATCCAAATATTTATGCCAATTTAATCACACATTTTCATTCTGCACCCACGTGACCTCACATGCTCTGTGTGGGTTTAAAAGATGTCATATTTGTGCTTGTATGTGCGAGTGTGTGTGGAGCTCAGTGTGAATGTCTCCTGTCAAAATGAGGGGTACGCTCCCACCCCACCCTCCCCTACCAATTGCACAACCACAAGCTTGTCAAATNAGAGGGAGGGACACAAATGAACAGAGAGCTAGACAAAACAAACGGAGAAATTTACAATAACGGACGGTAAATATGAGGATGACCCAAAGGTGAAAGAGGTGACTGGGGAGGGAGGGGTGGCTAAAGTGAATACCATCTCCATTTACTGTACAAAGCACTAATGCCAACAGATAAGCTGTGAAATTACGATCAAAGGGGATTAAGGTGTAACAGGGTGGGATTTATTGTGGGTGGGGTTTAACTGAAATGTTGTATATTCCATCACTTCCTATTTTTCGGTGAAGACCAGTTGCCATGCTTCTCCCCGCGGTTGCCGCCTCCGTTGCCAGGTCCACCAGGACCACCGCCTGGTGGGCCACGAGGGCCTCTTCCTCCCCCTCCGCCACCTCCAGCTCCTCCGGTGTTGACCCTTCGGTTCTGCCGCTCCATCCCAGGACGCTGGCTTGAGAAGCTTCTTTTATTAGCAGAGGGTTCTTTACCCGTTATCTCACGCTCAATGGTACCGCCACCTCCGCTGCCCCCTCCTCCCCTTCCCAAGTGGTGATGATGATGAGAAGCATATGGCTTCCCTCCTCCTCCTCCTCCCTCCCTGTCTCTGAACTCTGTGAAGTCGCTGCTCTCAGATGCAGTCTCCCACTCTTCATTGGCCTGGTCTGAGTTCTGGTTGGTGAAATCAGGAGACTTTGCTCCGTGGGGGTGCTGGGGATGGGTGGGACCCGCACTGCCCTGGTTGTAGTGGTGATGGTGGTGACTGTTTGCGTTACTGAGATGCCCGCCACTGCTATTATTGTTGGTTGTTAGTGTGGTGTTGTGGGTAGCATTCGGGACATTTCCTGTTATGGCAGCAGAGACCGGGGCTCCATTACCATCTTGAACTGAATTCATGGCGGGAGACGAGGGTCTCCCTCCCCCAATGACCCCCACTCCTCCGTTGATACGAGCAGCATTCTCTCGCTCCTTCAGTTTCCGGAAGCGGGGTGGCTTGTCCTGCTGGTGCTGAGATCGCCCATGACGACGACGCCTAGGCGGTCGCTCAAACCCACGGTTAGCAGGGAGAGGGAGCGCATTAGGCCCACCAGAGTTTGACACAGGGTTTACTGAAGTTTGCTGGGTTACAACTCCTCCATTTTCACTGGAAACTAGAGTAGCAGAGGTTGTTGTAGCAGGCAAAGATGGCTGAGGGGGATTGGTCCCCTGACTTTGACTTCCATCAGCTACCTTGTCCTTCTTTTCACCAGCATTTCCTCCTCGACCTAAGTCTTTGGGCCCAGAGGTCTGTGGCGGACCTTGCTGTTTCCGGGCTGAAGCTGAAGACTTGGAAGACCCACTGTGAGAGCCTGAATTAGCTCCAACCCGGTGTCCCCCAGCTGGTCCTCCCATATTGCCACTACTCCTGTAGATGTTTCCACCTCCACCTCCACCACCCCTGCCCCTCCTAGAGGGCACACCCCTGGGGGTGAAGACACGGGCCTGGGAGCCTCTGGGTGGAGCAGATGAAATGTTTCCACTGCTAGTGGTGTTGGCATTATCAGAACCATTCTTGGTATTAGGTTTCTGGTTGTCTTCTTTGTCTGAGTGACCGAGATCACTTGCTCCACTCTCACTGCCCGTCTCAGAGCCTCTCTCTCTCCTCCTCTTGGGGATTTCTTCATACTCCGAGCCCTCACTGCGGGTTTCACTACGATTTCTGGCCCTGGCTGGGTTATGCTGTGACCGATCCTGACCATGCCTTCCACTGGCTCCTTCGCCCTTGGATTCCTGATGGTGGCCACCACCAACTGAGCGGTAGTCTCTTCCACTCCTGCCACCCATTCTGCCCCGACTTCCACCTGTGGGTCCAGCACTGGCTGTATAGGTGCCCCGGAAACCGCGGCCACGCCCATAGAATTCTCCACCTCTACCTCGGCTGGCTCTGCTGCCTTTGGGGGGAATGCCATGGTGGTGGGAGGTGCTGCCTCCCTTTTCAAAGGAACGGTCTCTGTCCCTCCTGGAGGACCCTGAAAATCCAGATAAAGTATTGTCTACATCTTTGGGGCCTCTACCTGACCCTCCACCACCCAAGGATCGCTCTTTTCCACCGTTTCTGGGTTTGGCCATCTGGACTGGCTCGTCTTTAGATGGACCTGATGTGTTCTGGGAGTTGGAGGAGGCCTCCTGCTTCAGAGAGACAGGCTGTCTAACATCTTGTTCTTTATCTTTTCCAAATCCTGGGCCTGTTTTTTCTCCTCCATCAGCTTCCACTGCCTCTCTCTTCATTTCTTTCAGCACTGGCTTCTTAATGGGCCCAGCCCTCTTGTTGGCATTGCTGCCTCCTGATTGGTTGGAGGCTTTGTGGTCCAACTGAGTGTTGGAGGAGTCCTCTCCTCCACGGGAGTTGTTTCCACCTCCTGCGTTATTACCCCTTCTTCCATGAGAGGAACCCCCACTAGTATTGCTGCCAGGCCGTGGACCCCACTGGGTCTCTGTCTTGTGCTCCCGCCCTCCTCTTTGGCTTGATTTAGGATGAATATGCTGCTGCTGTGGAGGTTGACTGTGGCTGCCAAGTTGAGACAGAGGTGGGCTAGAGGTGTTGGAGGAATGGGGAGTATATGCCGGGCCTGTCTTCTCTTGTTTCACATGGCTACCACCTCCAGCATTACCACTGTTGCCTCTTTCAGCGTGACTGTGCCCCCCAATACCAGCTTCGCTCTCTCTCTGTGATGCGTGATGGTGCAGTGCCACTTTGACATTCCCATCCTCCCTGGGAGAAGAGGAAGAAGAGGAGGAGGAGCAGGAGGATGAAAGGGAAGGTTGGTGAAGAGGGGGAGAAGAGTCAGTCTTCTTAGCTGGGGCCTCACTAACCCTGTTCTCTAGCTTATGGGGATGGAGAGGGAAGTGAGGCTGATGAGGGTGGTGGCTGTGAGTGTGGTGAAGGTGAGAGTTGCTCTCAACAGGGGGGTGATCCACACGACCATTACGATCATAGTGAGGATGTGGAGCTCCCCATATCTGGCCCTGCTGAGCTCCTCGGGCAAGCCCTTCATCCTGGTGGGGGAACCCATGTGGCTGGTTTCCCCTTTCACCCGGCCTCTGCTGCTGGTGAGGAGGTATCCTTACACCCTGATCGGGGAAATTACTGTAGTTGCCCTGTCCACTGATGTAGTGATGAGGGTGATGGCTACCTCCCTGGTTGCCAACAGGGGGTGGGGTTTGATTGGATGTCCCAGATGTGGCACTGGGCTGCTGAATGGGTCCCAATGCTCCCTCTCGCATGCGGTGTGGTGGAGTGTCACTCCTAAGATAAAGAAGATTGGCAGAATACAAAATATCAACTTAATATATAGATGATAAAAAAATAAATAAAAAAAAACCACTTAAAAAAGCTTACAAATGATTTATACAGACATTTTTAGTAAAACAGTAAAGAAAAGAGAAACATTTCATCTTCAATACGCTGAAGATAAATCTCACCCAAATGGCTTTGAGTATCCATACCTGGGCCCTTTGGCTGCATCATCATCCTCTGATGTCTGTTTCTGTCTCAGAGGAGAAGTTAGCCCACGGTTCTCCCCTCCTCCAGGGAACACCTCAGGCCCCCAGGCCAGCTTAGGATCCATAGGTGGAGTCCCACGGTGAGGATGCCCTGGATGCTGTTGCTGCCTGTCAAAGGGGTCTGAACCAGATCCCCCGGAGTCAGACCGCTCACGCCCAATAAGGCCTGCAATATTTTAAGGATTTTAAGGAAAAAAATTTAAGTCAGTACTGTGGCTCCACAGTAATCACTGTGTCTTGTGAGAAGATGCACTCATCCAACACGCACCAACATTTTAACTATGGCCTGTAATAATGCAGTATTGCTTGATTTAATGATATTATCTGGGCTGATGTCAAATCCACTCACCAGAAGGATGCATGCCAGCTGAATAGTAGTCCATGGGTGGAGGGCGCCCCTGCATCATGCGAGGATCCATGTAGGGCATCATCATCCAGCGAGGGTCAAAATTCATTGGTAAGGGTGGAGGTCGAACCATACTGCCAGGCTGATACAAGGGTCCACCCTGTTTGGGTCCAGGTCCAGGCTGGGGAGTTGAACCTGGTGAAGGACCTTGTGGAGCCTGGGTCTGGGGGGACAGTTGGCTTTGTGATGCCTGGCTGTGTTGCTGCTGTTGCTGTTGCCACTGCTGCTGTTGCTTTAGGAGTTGTTCCTAAAGAAAATGTAAAAATATAACATTCAGGATGTTTAAAAGCACTTCCCTTAGAAAAATACAGTGGCCAAGCTTATTCAGAATGCAACATCATTTTTTTTCCTCACTCATCCCTATATGTTTTCACTATTGTTTCTGTCTTTTTAATGGCAGCGCCTCCAGAAGGGGGGCAGCATGGCCACAGTTCACCTATCTCCCCATGTTTGTTCTGTTTGTCTTCTTGGATGGGTGTTCTGTTAACTGTAATTTCCCCATTGTGGGATCAATAAAGTATCATCATTTAACACTGCATTTATTTTTTACTTGGGACCAAAAAACAAACCTGCTGCTGCCTCTGAAATCGAGGTGGAAGAGACTTCTGATACTTGGAGTAGCCCTGGCCAGGAGGACCACCAGCTTGACGACCTGCTCCCCCTCCAATATTCTCGACCTTTACTTGGTCGACGACTCTTTCACTTCCACTTGCTGTACGAATGTGAGGAGTGCCTACAGCCTCTTCTTTACTCTCTCCTGGTAAAGGTACATCCAGAGTGGGCTGCTGCGGCTGTGACGCAGACAACTGGGGACACTGTTGGGCATCTAAATCAGGAACAAAACTGCAGGGTTAAATCTGTAGTTTTAAAAATAATAATAATAACAATAATAATAATAATAATAATAATGATGTGCATTTAAGATGCCATATTAATCAAGAAGATATAGTAATTTATTTTAATGCTTCTTGATTATGTTTGTCTTCAAACGTTATGCATGTGAGAAACTCACCTGCACCGGAGTCGTAGCTGTTGTTGCTGCTGGCTTGCTGACGGTCACTAACACCAGGACCAGGCCCTGACTGGACAACTAGCACTGGAGGCTCCTCAGTGTCCACACAGGGGGAAGGAGGCTGGCTGATATTAGGAGAGGAAGTTGAAATTGAGGGGCTTGGACTGCCTGCTGTAGCAGCTGTAGAATTTCCATCAAGGCTGGGGGTTTTGCTGCTGCCTCCACCACCACCCCCTATGTTGCTGCTCTGCTGCTGTTGCTGCTTCTCATCCAGCCTCTTCAGCTTTTCTGCACAGGCTGCACGTCTCTCCTCCTCCATCCTACGTTCTTCCTCCTCACGCCGGCGACGGGCTCGCTCCACAGCAGCAGAAATCTCAGAGGATGACTGCTTCCTGCGCTGACGCCACGTCTCATCCTCATCCTCCCCCTGAGCTGCATGGACCAGCAGACCTGGCTGTGTAAGAGGGTTAGGGGGTCCTGCTGCTGGTTGATTCTGGGCAGGGGCAGGTTTCCCTGGGCCAAGAGGGGCACCTTGGTTGTGGGGCCGATCCTGAATAGTTAGAAAATATTTTATGTTTTATCATGAAGATTTTAAGCTTCTTGGTAAAATCACTGTAATCTTTTAAATTAGTAGAAAATGTAGGTATGAATGATAACATCCACTGTAATATAACCAAAAAGAAGGGGGGGGGAAAAAAGCGAACTTAAAACTAAAAATGACTCGGCTTTAAGACCTGTCAGTGGTGGATGAGGCAATGACGGAAATGATTTGTCTATGAGACCCTGTCCTGATGTCTACCTGTCGGTAAAAGGAGTAGGGCCCTGGTCCAAGGAGCGGCCCAGGTGGGGGGGAGTGCTGCTCCCGGGGACCACCCAATCCAGGCCTGCGCCCCTGTATACAGGCAGACACAGTTAGCTATGGCCCACCACAATAATCTACACTGACGTAAAATACACACACTAACACATCCCTGCCCACAAGAAAGTCTTGCCTTAACAGCATGAACTAATTGTAAAGCGATTTCAATTTGGAAATCATTTCACAGTTTTAATAAGGCATCACTGTAAGGTAAAAAAAAAAACCTGAGGGCCCTTTCCATTGCAGGAACTCAGGGAAATAATTTAGAGAAACAACCCCCAATCAGCCATTTTAGTCTATTTCTATTACAATGAGATTCACCTGACAGACACAAATCTTCCTGTCTACAAATGTGCCCCCCCAAAGAACTTCGCAAAAAGGAAGAAAAAAAAAAAGCAATTCAAGATTTACTTCAGTTACATTTTCCATTGTTATTGTTGATATTTGCGAGGACAGTTCTATTGTTGTTCCTCTCGCTTCTGATAGGCTGCTGTCTTTAACAAATCACTGTTGAGCACAGTTAAGCAGTTCAGGGCTGCTGTGCACTGCCACCTGCAGAGTAGATACTATTTTTGCCCTGAAGACACCCCATCTAGGAGGTCTTACAGGGATGGTTCCTAAAAGAGCCCACAAGTTCCTGCAGTGAAATATGTTATTGTTGCTGCTGTTCAGCACAGTACCTGGTAGGTGGATGGTGCTCCTTGGCCCCCCCAACCACTACCTCCCTCCTCGGCCCATCCTGGCTTGCTGGAGGGAGGCTGGGGGCCATTGTCAACATTAGAGGGAGGGGTACGGCGGGTCTCTCCGCCGCTGTCTGAGGCTCGAGAGTGAGAGGTTGCAGTGGGGGCATCCTGGGACCTCTGCTGCTCACTGAGGACAAGGAGAAAAATTAACGTGAATCACATACATACAATAACCACATTACAAGCCCCCCCCCCAAAAAAACAACAACAAAAAAACCCCAGTATGGCATGTATTTGGGGTCATCACACATTAAATCGATTTTGTTACTCACCGTAAATCATTCTTGATCTCGTTTCTCTCCTCTTCTCCCTCTTCATCTCCTTCATCATCGCTGAACTTCAGCTTGGCAGAGTAATCGATTTCCTCATGAGCTCCTGTTTCAGCAAAACAACAGAAAACAAGACAGAAGACATTAGAACCACACTTGTGCCAAACATTATTCATCATCCATCACCAATCCTTCACTCTCCTTCTCCCTCCCTCCAACTTAAACCATGCTGGAAGGATCAGCACGATGTGTGATATGCACAAACATCTGCAATACTAGAAAGCAGCAGCCTCTGCAGAACTCACTCTCTATAGCTTAACCAAAATAACCAAAAATGTTGCTTGATGTGTACAACACGCACTAAAACAAGTCTCATGCAAAAACATGGAAGGTTATGAACCCTTTTCTAGTTCTGTTATATTTCTGTAACATTAAATGTAACTAATTATTTCTAACCAGGTATTTTAAAGTCAATTGTTAAAATTTTGACAATTTCTGTACTGGTTTAGAGTTCTCCTTCAGTATAAAGTGGTTCCTAATTTCACTTCACATAACAGAAACAATTTTTAAGTACAGTGGTACCTCGAGATACGAGTTTAATTCATTCCAGAGCCGAGCTCGTAAGTAGAGCAGCTCGTATCTCGAACAAATTTTCCCCATTCAAAATAAGGGAAATAGATTTAATCCGTTCCAGCCCTTTGACAAGTCCCCAAAATATCCCAAATTATGAAAAAATCCATGTTTTTAATTAAGAAAAAGACAATTATACACAGATGAAACATAAAAAAATAAATAAAAGAAAAATGTATAGAATACGGTACTGTAATCTTGGCGACAGATGAGCGCGGCTAACGGAGAGTGGCTGAGGCGAGAGGGAGGGAGGAAGGTATACTGGCATGGTACGAAGCGTAGATACGAGATACCACCAGTGTTGCTAAGTGCGCTTATTATAAGCGACTTTGGGCTTGTTTTTTTCTTAAGTCTGCAAATCTTATGAGTCGCAGTTTTTTTGGGCTTGTTTTTGAAGGTGAAGTTGCTTATTTCCCAATGAAACTCCTTATCTCTTGGCGCCCCATAATAAAGCAAAAGACGAGTGGTAGGTAGTTTGTCCCTTCCAAGCCCCCATTTCCTGTTTATCGCTCCCGCACAAGTTGACCGGACGCACACCCAAACAAACAAAATTGTGTCCGCATACACCTCAGAAAGTAGCTGCGGTCCTGATGGGGGACGTATCAAAGTGTGAAATATGTGCTCACCATGCTGATTTAATTCAACGTGCTAATACCAAGAAGCACACGCCCAAAAAACCAAAACTGTGCACCCTTCTCTTCTGAAGCTAAGAAACACGGATTTCACTGCTCCAAAACACAATGAGACGAAACAAAAAGTGAGCCATACTGCTATAGAGCTATACTGTTTAAAAGCGGCCTCAGTTTAACAGTGTTGTGGGTTGCGAGTTGGGCTTTTTTGGGCTTGTTTTCATAGAGCTGGTTGCATGTTTCTATCGCAAAATCTGGCAACACTGGATACTACTTGA